>JAUMHI010000023.1:1805919-1827541 GCA_032359435.1 Enteromius unitaeniatus
TGGGTGTGCTTTTAGAAAAATAGCATTATGGTTTTGAAATTTTAGTTTAAAAGCTTGGTTATAGTGTTTTAGCAATCAAGAAAAACTGTAATGTGCTGGTGTTCTCTCTTATTTGCATTTGTTGCAGCACGTTGAGCTCTCTCGGCCACTGTATTTCCAATACAGTCTCATGAGCAATTCGTTCATATTTGTACGAGGTGCCAAATTTGTGCCATTTCGTTCTAATTCGTACGACCTCACTCGTACGATTTCGTACGATTTGTCTAAAACCATGTGATGAGTAGGTTTAGGGGCGGGGTTATGTTTAGGACATTCATACAAATTAATATGAATTGGCATCTCGTAAAATACGTATGATTTATAATAAATCGTATGAATTCATTCGAGTGAGGTTGTACAAATTCGTACGAATTAGCCACCTCGTAAAATATGTACGAATTGCCGTGAGATCAGGTTGGTATTTCCTACATGTTACACCAAATCTGACCAGTGATGTAATGGACTTTTCTAAGCGAGTGAAAATTATGTTGTCAAGAATGCTTTAATTTACAGCCTTGCACACTCTCCTGTGTGTCCTAACCGTGCACACAAACCTGTAACGCACACCAGCACAACCTTTGACTGCTTTCAAACGATTTTACAGTGGTGGGCCTTTTGCCCTTCATCACAGAGGGGCCAGGACCTCTCACAAAGCGCAGCGGTTTTATGCATGACTAAACTGGGTGCCAAACATGGCATTACAGAGATTAATTTTAAATGATCAATCACACACTGGGACCAGTGGTAGTTTTAAAACATTGAACTCGGCCAGATTGGCAGGAAAACCCAGTCTATGTAAATCTATGTTAAAAGTACACAGGGTACATATTAAATTTCCAGGCGCTAGAAAAACACCAGAGCTTGGATATAAATGACTTAATTGTCCTGGTCAAACTTGTGTGAGACTTAAAGAAAGCCAGAATCCTATACAGCAGTCAATGAGTTCATGATGGGGACACAATCCCAATAATGCAGTAGCCTTATTGATTGTCACTGTAAAGACCTGCTAAAGTCATTCTGTCATGTTCTGGATTGTATAGAGTGTACATAAAACTTAAACTGGCCCTCAGCTCAGTCTGCTGTAGTCTGGCACTGGCTGACGCTGGTAATCTTGCACAGATACTCTGAGTTTAGACAAAGCACAGAGAGGCAGAAATGATTCACTTATCAAGACATATTAAGTTACGTATCTGGATATCACCCTGGGCCAAATGTATTAAACAGAACTTTACCTCAGCATTTGTAAATGTATATAAAAAAACTTTTGAGAGAATACTGCTTTGTTTGTATGTCTTGTTGCTTTGCGATGTTCTTAATAGCGCATTATCATATTTCTTATGTTACAGTACACTTG
Organism: Enteromius unitaeniatus; assembly: GCA_032359435.1. Taxonomy (NCBI): domain Eukaryota; kingdom Metazoa; phylum Chordata; class Actinopteri; order Cypriniformes; family Cyprinidae; genus Enteromius; species Enteromius unitaeniatus. The sequence continues at coordinate 1,807,313 of JAUMHI010000023.1, forward strand.
TTTTACAGAATACAGTAATAATTAATGAACTCCCAGTGTGTATTTGAGAAATGTTAATGACTCAAACAAATCAATAACAGATAAACATGCAGCTACGGTGGATTATAAGCATTATGGCATTTTTTTTAGCAGGTTAATGGCTCTCTCACCCCCTTTCTTTGCTCTCTCTGTTCTGACTTTTTCTTTCGATGATTTAATCCTTTTAGTATGAGTGGTAACATTTTCCAGCCCAAGTAGCGCATGACCTACTTTGAAAAGAGATGCACAAATAGCATGTGGAAAACAATTTAGATCCTGCTTTACTGCATTTTGAATAAGTATACTGTTTTCAAAAATTTTAGCTAATTTTGTCCAATATTTAAATATAAGAAAATTAGGTCTAATCTCATGAAAATCAAATAACATTTCCTTTCAAATTGCATTGATATATTGATCCAAATAGAAAAACATACACAATCTGGATTAACAAATATAGAGTAAATCTTCGGAACTGTTGTAATGAACCACATTACAAGGTAGTTGTAATTGCTTGGGCAGCGTCTTTGGTTTTGCCTACAGCAGTCAGGGTTTACAAAAACATCTGGCTAAAAACAAAAGCGGGAACACTACGTGTGTAGCCATTAATAGGATTGTTTAGTAGAGTTTGATGCCTCACATATGTGGTTCTCCACAGAATTAAAGGGTAATGTTTTTTTAATCCTTTAATTCCCAGTGTAGCTTCATTGGGCAGACCCTCATTATTGTCAATGATTTTTCAAAACGCTACATGATTAATGGCAAGTTATTGAACAAAACTAATCTTTTATAAGCAGATGACCTTTTATGACCTAATTCTATGTCACAGATTAGACATAAAATACCTCAAATATACATAATTCCACACAGTATATTGTCATTCTGTCACGTTTCTATTTGGAACTGCAATCAGCAAAATGATGAACTTTACTCCACAGCCAATCAGAAACTCAAATTTTGGCTCTCGAAAGGTTTAATTTCACCAGTCTATCACAAGTCTATCTGACTCCATTATTGCTTGGAAAAGTGAAAGTGAAGTGTGTGACATGTAGTGTTATCTTTTCTGCTTAGTTGCATCGTTGGAGTGAAGTAAACAATTTGAAACCTTAGATGTTTGATTATGGTTCCCATGTGGCAATGTTATGTGGCCGTTGTGATGACAAGATCATTTCCCTCATGTTCTCCAAACCCACGACATCTTTCATGTTTGTAAATATATTTACCACAAGGTATTGTTTCATTGCACGCCACTCTGCATGAAAGTCATAAAGCGCTTTTGTAGAAACAGTCGTTCTCTCACCCTCTTCCTCTTTTAACATCTTTAGCAGATGTGTTTGTCCGGTCTCGTTTTGTTTTCTCTCTGGCAACCCACATAAAACTCATTATCAGTAGGCGGTTCCTCTTACAGAAGACGAATTTGATATATTTTGAATTTCTTGTAAATAAATAAGATTCTTTCTGTGTTTCCCTTAGATTTTGAGCTCTACAAATATATTTGCTGACTGAATGATGGCAAGTGAGGGTAAGCAAGGTTAGTCTACTCTTGAAATGGGTCAAGGATGTTCTATAGCTTAGTTATTGTCTGTTCTTCAAAATAACCTTTGCAACACCTACCCTGGAAAAACATAAATGTTTTCTTAGGCATGTGGAATGTGACCGGATGCCAAATAAAACTTCAGTGGATTTTACTTAATGATAAGGAAATGCTGTACTCACAGATAAGAACCTTGCTTTTTCTTTTCTGATTTGAATCCAGCTGATGCCATAGTGAGACTAATTATGGCAGGCAAGCCAAATGATGATGCACCTTTCTAACATTGCAGGAGTGACTGGATGCCAGTTATTGAGCAGGCATGCCATAAGTATTATTTATTTTAATTGATGGGAAAGTATTCAGTCTTCTTCTGGTACAAAAGATGGAAATGATAAATGAAAATGTAAAAAAGAGATATGAAGTGCAATAAAATTTATTGTGTGCCATGTAGGAGGAAAGAGCTTTCTAGGTATTTGTAATTTTAGAAGTTATAGGCTTTTAAAAGTGCCAGAATAAAGGGTTATTGCTCAAACACCTAATCCGAAATAGATTTAGAATGGGAGGATCACTTATCACCACCTATTATTATGTGGAAAGCCCACCACAGCAGCATGACCACAAACACATACATTTCAATCAGAAAGAATTCAACCATTCTTGACAACGTGCTGGATACATAAAATGTACCAAGAAATATTTCCCTGACTTTTATTTTTGCTAAAATACTGTGCACATATTCTTAGTGTTTTCTTTATTTTTTTCTAGAATTAGCAGTGTTGGTAATCAAAGTTCCCAAAAGTAATTAGTAGTAATGTAGATCAATATAATTCATATAAAAAAGAAGTAAAACTATAATATACAGTTATTTTATATTATATAACTTATTATGCATCAATAGGAGATAAAAACATTACATTTTTCTCCATAGCACCTTTATTCAAATTTTAACTGTTCCTGAGCAAATAAAAATATATATATATGTATATTTCCAATCTGCCCTAATATGGGCAATACTTTCATGCCAACCTTTGTTCAAAATGAGGGTAATATTACAAAAATGTCAGATTACAAAACCTCAGCAAGTTATATAAACAACAGCAAACATCACTCACAGGAAATTTGTTACATCATTGCAAATGTCATCTTCCCAGACATTACGTAGTCATTTGATGTTGTGCTTTGATATTTAACGAGCCACCAATTCGTTTCTTTGAAGTTACTGTAAGATAAATATTCCAGGTGGAATGGAATGTGAAATAATTATGCAACACATGAAAATAAAACATTGTTAATAAACTCAAATACACATGCTGCAATTTCCTCATATATACAGACTGATTTTTTCAAAAAGTGCTTGATATCGAATATCATGAAATATTAGTGTTACTCAAAGTACTATATTCCTTCGGTCAGAAGCAGTTGCTATATGATTTTAGGTTTGGATGCCGTGGTGAGGTGGTTCACCTCGATGATTGACTTATAGATACTGGGACAGAACACGTGGAATGGGATTGCCTGTGGAAATGTCCTCTTGGAGTTTCCCCCTGTTACCACTTTCCAGGGATTGGAACTCCACATTCATACCAGCCAATGAAAGGATGTGGTGTGCGCCTTCCTATGGGCCCGAAATTCACTGGCTCTTGCCTGTATGACCGATAATATCCTGAAATCCACAAACGGCATCATGTTACAAGGCTGACTGATCACTCTCTTAAACACGCACATGACACGATGAAGACAAATTACAGAGCACGCTCATGTATGTCGTACCTTGAGCTGTGGGTAGGTTGAGGGAGAGATTGTGTGGTCCTGTCCTTCCATCTAGATAAGAGTCCACAAACTGGCAGTGGTCCTCTCCATGGCCAAATGTATCAGCAATGCTGTAGAACGGCTCTGAAATGGAAAACAGTCGTAGATTGAGTATCCCTCAGGACCCAAACCTCAGACAGAGCCTTGTGTTTAGCTGAGGGAAACTGTGGTTTGGATTGGATTGTTCCAAGGCTTTTAGCCCAGTGCTAAAAAACGGGGCACTTCATATTACAGACACACTAATCATTAGATTAAAGTTTTAAATGTTCTTTGAAAGAAAGGTCAGCACCTCTCAGTCCATCTCCCATGAAGATTTTATAGCGTAGCGAGTTGCAGAGGACAACGCCGACAAACTTCCTATACCAGGTGCGCTTGACAAACTGACTTCCTTTACAAGAACTGTGGGCGGGGTTGTACCTGAACGAGAATGGGATCCAGATGGGCTCCCCACCTAGAAAGCAAATGAATGTCAATAACAGATATTTTTAATTTTAGGGCATTACTGTGGGAAAATATCACAAAAAAAGAAAAACTTTTTTGCTGGTTTGTGCAAAGTAAACCATACTGAATCAAAACTCCATTACCATGATTTTTATAAACCCGGTTGACTGAGTTATTGCTGGTCAAACTAGTTTAAACACAATCACATGCTAGTTTCAGCAGCACATTGATTTCAAACATACAGTAATATAACTTGTAATGAGGATGTCCCTTACCTGGGGGTCTCTCTATGAGCAGGGGATCATCTAGACAAAAAACCCCAAATGGTATTAATGAGCATTTTTGAATCAAACAACCATTATGTGGGTTCAGACAAAATAAGACTCACCTGATTCTGTAACATATGTTAAAGTTTCACTGAGTGGCCCCAGTCCAAATATATTTTTTGCTTGAACTTTGAAGTAATACCTGAGGACAAGAATGAAAGCATTTATTTATAATTTTCAAATCTGTCATGAAGAGACTTTTGATTTTTACAAAAGCACCTCATATGTATACAACTCTACTGTACTCTACTCTACTAGACTCTACTAGACAATCACTTCTAATGTTACAATGAAAGAATAAGGACTGAATGAAGGATTAAAAGTGAAAAGAAAGACAAACTCCTAGAAAATGTGGTAATACTTTAGTATAACAACAAATTCTCACTATTAACTAGGTGCTTATTAACATATAATAACTATATAATTACTAATTAACATATTGGCTGCTTATTAACATTTAGCACATATGCTACATGCCCAATCCTACCCAATGCCTAATCTTATCAACTACCTTACTATGAATAATAATTGACGTTAAAATCGTTAATGGTTTCGTTAATAGAAAGAACTGATCTGTACACCAAAGTGTGAGCGATAATGTGTAGGAAAGTAAAGTAAAAAAGGAAGAAAAAAAAAACAGGTAATAAAACACACAAAATTATCCAGTAATTTTTCGGACGACCACTAACTTTTAACAGTATTATTTCCATTAAGATTTAAACAGGATGGAGAAAAAAGAAAAGAAAATGAAAAAGACAAAAAAAGGTTGGAAAATAAGAAGAAAGAAGAAAAAAGAAAAGAGCATGGTTAAATTTTGCATTAATAAAACATGCATGGGAGAAAGTTGTAAGAGTGAGCCTCTGGAAAAGAGAAGGCTAACAAAGTGTAATGACAAGAAGAGGCTGCATTTCAGAGGGTGAGCTCGAGAATAACACGTCTACATGCTTTCCAATCTGACTAAACTTCTTTGTGACAAATACCAGACCAAAACCACTTATTCTGCTCTGACTCTGGCACATCAATTACCTTAGAGGATAAATTAGACAAGTAAAGAAATTAAAACAGAAGTGTGATGAAGTTCAAAGGGCAGCGCTAACAGCCTTCTGTTGTGCCAGTGAGAGGCTGTTCAGTAAGCTCACGCATCACTTGGTTTAACTCAGGACCCATTTAATGACATAAAATCAGCACTGCTGGATCAAATTAGCACAGCACGTGGAAACTCTGACCAAAATAAAGAGAAAAGTGGAAGGGGGCCTGTCATATTTCAACTAGAATATGTGTGTGACTGTTTCTCTGTCCCCGTGCAATTTTTCTTGCCTTTTTGACCATATATTATTAAGTATGTACGTATGTGCATGTGTGTCTTATTTTTCCTTGTTCTTCTGACCATAACTCTTTGTGAAATTTACGCAAGTGTCGATACAGCATCAAAGTGGTTTGTCATTGTTACTTTGACTTAGAAGGAGCTGTTATTGTCCACAGTCTGGACTATTTACCTAGTTCTAAACGCTATTGCAAATCATTCATAAAACATATCAACACTTCATGACTGAACTATAAAGTTGTCAGTCACTGAGCTCGGCTGAGAGGCTATAATAACAGAGGCTTCTAAATGAATCCCAGAGGACAATAAAAACAACTTCATCCTCACATTCCACACTTATGAACCAAACATCTCTAATGAGCGCATAAGCATTCATGTGTTTTCTCAAGGTAGTGATGGAGAGAGTGCATCTGCCTGTCTGGGAAAGTGTACAAAACAAACGTCAATCAAACCTGGGGCGTTTCACACAGCTGCATGCATTTATGCATGCGTGAGTAACCCGTGTGCAGGTCCAGACGAGATCTGTGCATGTTTGTTTTTTTTTCTTTTTCTGCACTGATTTTAATGTTAAATATGTGCTGAGAGTGCTACACTTTGAAATCATTACTGAATCAGCAAATACGTCTAATGAGTAAAAATTAATAAGGGATGTGCAGAACTTTCTGAACGATGGATGTTCCAATTCTGTGGGACAGATCACGCCTGCTGTAATGAAGAAAACGCTTAGATGGGTTTAGTAGGCAGAAATGACCTCACATCTGTGGGAAAAGTCCAGACAGCCCATAAACACCTCCTTTATCTACTGCTGCAAAAATGTGTTGGTAAGGGTTTACAGTGTTACAGTAAGTGCAGCATTCAAGAAACAGACACATGTAGACAGAGTTCAGTTCAGTCAATATGGTTGAAATTGAGTCTTGGCTAAAGATGGGCAGGTTTTGATGAGTTTCTACAGCATACGTTAGCAGCTTCTCAAGCTATTGTGAACAGAAACTCTTGCTTGCTGCTGCTTTTTTTTTCGGAGAGTCAGAACAATAATTATGAAAAAAAAGATTTCAGTCTAAAATAATGAATGTCACTTATAATTTTTTTTATTTATACAAGAGTGCTCTTAATTTGTTAAAAAACAACAAATTATTTACACTATTTAGAGTTTGTATTGTTTTTGTGAACCAAGGCTGAATATATTTCCATTAATATTTAAAAATATACATTATTACTAAAAGTTGTTTTAATTTACTTTAGATTACTTATTCTAAATCATAAGCTGATTTAACATTTATTATTATTATTATATAAAAAAAAAAAAATATATATATATATATATATATATAACATTTGTGTCACTTTTTTTGTGGAAACTGTTTTTTTTTTTTAAAGAATTCTGGTCAATTTAACATTTTTAGCTAAAAAAAAAAGTTTAATACATTTCACTCTACTTAAAAAAAACAAATAGAATTTAAATAACAATAGAAGAATTGATGTTTGTCAAACATGAGTTTATCAGTTCTAATCTACTCGGAAAAAAAAAACTGATTAGTAAGAAATTATACAATACAGAATAAAACCAATATGCATAATGTCTAACTGCATTAACAATTTAACTATGACAGCACTACTTATGTAACACCCTTGTCTGTGTTCCGTTGTCACGTGTTCTTTGTCTTAGGTTTAGTTTAAATTCCTGTATGCCATTTTATGGTTTTGGTTCCTGTCCTAGTTTAGTTGATTGTGTTAATCATCCAGCTGCGTGTCATCAATGTCTGTGTATTTATAGTGCCTCTGTTTTAGTCTTTGTTGTCGAGTCCTCAAGTGTGTATCAGTGTCTCCTGAATGTGTCAACTTCTATGTTTTACGTCAAGGTTTGAATTAAAACAATTGCATTGAAGTTCGGTGTGATTCCTGCTACATCTTAGATCAGTTATCCTGTCAGAGATAGGCTGTTTGGGAGAAATACACATCACTAGGCGATGCTGCACAACAAGAGGAAGACAAATGACACTCATACAAATTTATGTTCTATAAAGTTAGTGGTAATGATTTTAAAGCTTAGTATACCAGCAAGCCTCACAGAGAGCTTCCCAACATATTGTTGGAGTTCACGGATTAAGCATGATTTAGAAGGAATCTTGCTTTGTATTTTTATTTTGTATAGACTATAGAACACAGATGCTCAAATGTGCAAGCACAAGCATGCCAAAGCTTGTAAATCAGTTTATAAATTGATGGAATATGTTTGTGTCTGTATGCATGAGGTCTGTCAGATGCTAGATCGCACCTGGAATTGGGCTTGAGATTTTCAACAGGGAGGTGGGTTCCACTTGAGGATCTGGTTGACCATCTGTTATTTAGTACATCGTCATAGGATGCACTGTGTACCATATAGCCTATAAAAGAGAAGGGAAACAATTAAAGCATACTCCAAATTTGAGAGATGCAAAAACATTCAAATAAATAAGCATGTCTTTAGGTCTAGTAGTGTAACAGACTTTATGAAACCCCTACAGTAATATTAGACTGCCTTCTTCAATTTTACTCAAAAGCACGTGGATGTTATTTTTCATGTTTTGAAAAACTTGCTACATTCATCTAAGCATCGGTTATCGGTTGTCAGTTGGCAGGGAATCCCCTGCATTTAAACCTCCGCACACATCATATCATGACACTAACAGTGGCTGTGGGAATTGCCTCCCTGTTTGTGTGAATCAGGATGAAACTGTCAGAGTCAATTTATTAGAGAAGTGTTATATATAGTTTTGTGTTTGGTAATGCACATTAAATGAAAACCAGGCGGCATTTTAGACAGCAGCATACTGCATGTATAGAAACTGGGGTACTTCAGAAGACGGTATTTCAGCACACCGTCCTGCACCTTATTTCAAAACCATACAAACTTCAAGAGTTTGAGCTTTCTCATTAATGCTAGGGAACATAAGAGCGGGTAGTAAGTTTAAGCAAATTTGGAGAGCTGTCCGGGAAGCGAGCCGGGAGAACAGCGGGCACTCTCGATGCCCCCCGGAGGAGAGAGGAGCTGATGGAGGAGAAGGGGGGGGAGGGTTGCAAAAAGTGAGATACGGAAGGAAGAAAAGCCGGAGCCTTTAAAGTGGGAAGATAACATATTTTTGGGCGATTGTGATGAGGACATAATTAGGAGATGAGATGCAGCTGATTATTTTGGCCGCCGCTCCTCTAGAAACGCTGTTATTATCAAAACAGTTTCTTCAAGAGTTCTCGCTTTCTCATTAATTCTCAAAATGCGTAAGTAGAGGACCGCTGCCCCCCAGAAGGGCAACGTGGAAGGAGGCAGTGAAGGTTTTTTTTTTTTAAATAATATATGCCTGCATTTGGGAGCGCCTGCAGACATGTTGGGAAAGCAGAGGCATGAGTTGGATGGAGAAAACAAAGTAGGATGTCAATCAATGGGAAAAAGGGGGATTAATAGGAGTTTAGGCTTATCGAGGGGAATAGGTTATGGTTGAGGTATTCTTACCTCTGAAAATTAGGGAGCGGCCTTCCGCGGAGGCGGGCTCTGATTGCTGAAAATGGCTTCTGCGGAAGCTGGCATGGAAGCCTCTGCGGAGGCGGGAGCTGATTGCAAGGGTGGCTTCTGCGGAAGCTGTTATGGAAGCCTCTGCGGAGGCGGGAGCTTATAGCAGGGGGTGGCTTCTGCGGAAGCTGCAGGGAGGCCTCTGCGGGGGCAGGAGCTGATTGGGAGGGGTGGCTTCTGCGGAAGCTTGCGGAGAAGCCTCTGCAGAGGCTGGGCTGATTGCAAGGAGTGGTTTCTGATGACCAGCGGCCTAGGGTTTGAATTTGGTTATGGCTGAGACCTCTTTCAGCTGCTGAAGTAGGGGCGTCAATCCTAAGGGAGTGGGAAGAGAATCTATCGGGCGAAAAACCTGATCTTTAGAGAACGGTTTTTAGGTGTTTCTGAAACCAAAACCTTGAAGTGGGTTGGTTGAGCTCGTCTGTGAAAAGGGGCTCAAAAGGGGAAGAGGCGAACAAGCTTCTGTAGGTTAAGAAAGCTTGAAAGGTCTGGAAAGGCTGGGTGGGGGACTGGAGGTTGAAAATATATATATATATATATATATATATAATGACCTTTGTCGTGCTGGTCGGTTTTGCTGTTCTTAATATGGAAGGTCATGGTTTAGTGGTTTAGAATAGTGAAATCAGAAATGGTTGGGTGGATGTTGAAGGGGGAGTTGGTGGTGAATTCGGAGACTCTGAGGAAACCGAAGAAGGCTAGATTGAACATGGCGTCTAGCGTGCATTAATGGGGGGACTGCTATAACCTAGGCAAAGAGTGGAGATGCAGTGAGTGAGGATTTTTAGAGTAAGGGGAAGTCTTTGGTCTGCGCAGCCGGAGCTTGAGTTAGTTGAGGGCGAGGAGTGGGCTCCTCGCGGAGGTAGTCGGAAGACTCAGAGATCGTAGCTTTTGGCTTGGAGCGAGCGTTCGTTTGCATAAAGCGAGATACGGAAGGAAGAAAAGCTGGAGCATTTATAGTGGGAAGGCAACATATGATTGGGCGATCGTGATGAGGAGATAATTTAGGAGATGAGATGCAGCTGTGATTAATTTCGGCCGCCGCAATCTCTATTGATTTTACAGTAAACATTGCTTTCTATGAAAGTGAGGTATTATTATGTGACAAAACCTACTGAGATATTTGTCAAACTATCTTAATTTATATTCCACAGAAGAAAAATTAATGAATGGTTTTGAATGACATTTAATTTTTTTATTGTTAGATGAAATGTCATGCTATTACCAAACAAGGGAAGCATGCAGTTAATTAGCTAATCGCATAGCTGTCTTTCTCCGTTTTCAAATCACTAAATTCATGTTGACATGTCTGATCCGCCTTTTTCTTTATCAGTATTTGTTGCTACAAATCTTGTTTAGTGTTCCTATCAAACAGGCCCATGCATGATTAACTTGCTTTATGAGATTTCTACATAGCAGAGAGAGGAACAGAAAAATCTAAGATGATCCATAAACTGGATTGAGTGTTTTTCACATCTATTTGATGCATTCTAAGAAATCGCTCAACATTTGGCATGTTGGAAAAAGCAGCTATAATGCAGTCCATGGAAAATAAAACCACTCATCTTGAGCATAAATCAAGTCATAAATAACTCAGGACTTAAATAAATTTCTTCAACTGTGATTTTGACTTTAATCATAAGCCTAAGTCCGATCTCCAAATGATATAAGATGCAAAAGAAAACTTGTAAATCTGTATATTACATCTAGCAAACATTGTTGTGAAACGTACAGACATACAGAATATTTTTTACAGCTCTGCAACTGCAAAAGCATTTTTCTACCATGAAAAAGAAACTGCAACACACTCACCAGACACCATGTCATCCTTTAGTGGAAGTGCCCAGTCCAAAATCACAAATGAGTGACAGCCCTCCATAGCAACCACAGTGACATTATGAGGCTTGTTTTTGGGTGGCTGCTTTTGATTGACTGATTGTTGTTCCTTCTCCATCAAGTCTGCTAAGACATCCACTTGAAGGTACTCCAAAGCCTCAGTCAGGGAGCAGGGAGCTCCAGGGTCCTTACGGATGTAGTTTACATATGGAGCTGAGGAAAAGAAGAGAAAGGGAAAATATAGGAAATGCATAAAGGCAAATGCAGTGCTGCTCCTTTAATATAAAACGTTTTATTTTAAGCAAATGAATCATCTGAACGATGATCTAAATTGATCATATAAAATTAATTTCATGATGCTTTGTTTGTCTCCCAGTTGCTTCATTGACAGCACTTGAGTTGATGTTTAAGCATTTATTTGATCAAAAATAAAGTAAAAACAGTTTTTAAAAGTTTTAATATTGTAATGCTGAGTATTGAAATAGTAATATAATAATATTAATTTGTATTTTAATATATTTTAACATATAACTTATTTTTGGGATGGCATAGCTGAATTTTCCACAGCCAATACTTTAGTCCTAAGTGTCACATTACTTTTTTTTCATAAATAATTTTTTATTATCAGTGGTGAAAACATTTTTTTCTGTGTGGAAGGCTTGATACAGTAATTTTTTCCCTGATTCTTGTTCAAAATAACAGTTTATTTGATATTTGCAGCATAGCTAATGTATTAACTGACAACTGATTGTTGCAGACTGGCTTTCAATTTGTCCTTTTTTAATTGCTAGATCTACTAAAACAAAAATGATCGCAAAACATCCATTGACATTTATGCAAACTGACAAAAAACAACAGTGCTGGAAGTTCCATTTGGTAAGCATCACATTTCTTGTTGTTCTTGTTGTTTGCATTAGCTTGTCCTGGTTTAAGAATGAATCTAACTTACTCCTGCTTGTGGTTACAGACAATAAAAGCTACCATTGTTGATATTTTGCTGTAGACTCTTTCCTGTTGGCTCAATGAATTTTTGTTATTTCTGTCGTCCCATACAGTGCCAGCTGGATACACAGCTGTGAACACTTCCAGAACCCCTCGTCCGATTGGGCCACAAGATTCACACCTGGAGCTAATCAAAAGCTCCATGTGATGCTGACCCTGATACAGAACAAAAAACACACTTCTGTGCATGTGCCTCTGCTGAGACTGACTGAGACTCAACACTGTAACACTGCACTCGTTGCGGGTGTTATGCCGAAAGTCGCAATACAGAGTGTTGGGGAATTGAAAAACGGATAAGAATAAGTGCCAAGACAACTTCTATGTACTTCTCGTACACAAAGCAAGCAGACAGAGTCATACAGCAAGGTGAGAGCAAACACAGCAGAGACGGTTTGAAATATAGAGGACTTGTTGGTGGATCTGGAGAGCAGTGAACACCCAAGCATATTAAAGCCATAAATATTTAAGGAGACGTCTGAGGTTTGGGCCAGAAGGAAGCCGTTCTCAGCTGATATCAGCAGATTTAGCTCAGTTTGTTTTATTTAGGGCTTCTATCTTGACATGTTCTCTGTTTAAATGGCTTGCACGTGTGTACGTATGTGTGTGTTGTGCAGCCCAACATCTGGAGTGTCAGGATTTATCTCTCAGTGCATTGAGGATGAGACATTTCACCAAAGAGCTGTGTTTTCTGTGTTCTGAGCTGCCTTTTATAGGTATGACGCTTGTTTTGGTGAAGCTAGACCTCGTGATGTTGACTTCTTTAAAGTGCTTATACTCAATCATAGACGCTTGCCCCATCATTTAAATGTATGACTGCTTCCTCAACTCAATTTTACTAGGACTTCAAGCACCTCCTCTTGTACCCATTTAGTACAAATATCAGCATTATGAGGCCAAATGCTGTAGCCACAGACTGGAACATGCTGTATTTCTATACAGGCACAGCTTGGTTCCTCGGTTCTTTCAATAATCTTACTTTTGTATTTGAAAAGCTCAGCGGTGCTTCTGGCTCCAGTGGTCTAAATGGTGCTGTTATCTCTATTTCTTTACATAGCTCTGCTAGGCATAGCCATTTTCTAATACTGCAATATAAATACATTACAATTACCAACCTAGGGACCATTGAGGGCCTCCCTCATAAAACAATGAGGAGTTGGCTCATAATATTTTCCTCATTCTTCTGCTGTTTTCCTATGTATCTAGCCAGAGCAGTTGATGTCACATTTCTGCCAAGACAAGCACAGTAGAGGAGCCATGAAACGGTAGGAGTTATTGGATTGCTGGCCAATGATCAAAAAACAAAACCTAGGCCACGATGACCTCTGTTTTGTCATTAGATATGCATTCAGAGTAATTTAATTAGTGACACCTGAGTCTTAACACTTGTTTGCACTGTTTACGCAGGTTTAGAGATCACGTCAAAATGTCAAATTAATTACACATGACTATTTATTATTCAATTTATTAATTTAATCATGTGCTTATATTTCACATCAATTTATAAACACCAATATTTGCTAAGAAAATACTACATTTTAATTGAAAGACATTGTTGTAGAAAAACTGCTAAATAGACATTAAAATCATAATAATTTTTTTAAACGACCTTGTAAAATAGCATAGTAATTATTAAATGTGTAATTATTAAAAGGTTATGTAACCAAAACCTACTAAATTTAGAAAAGAAGGGAAAGAAAGAGACAGCAAAGAAAAAGTAAAAAAGCCTCCAAATCCATTATGCTTTTGTCACATGCCTCTATTGGACACCAGACCGGACTTGTTCCAAGATGTGGTAGATGAGCTTAACAGATACTTATAACTATAGCAATGTGAATTTCTCCACTGCAAGTGCGGTACTGTAGGGGTAGAACTACATTTGCCAGCTTACGAGCCAAAGTTTCAGGTCAGCATAACCATTTCTGAAACTCATCTGGCACATTCTCTGCATGCAAACTGGACCTGAAACAATGTTCCATAGGTTGGTGTATAGATTGTGGGGATTTAAGTTTGGAAAGATGGAGTCTGCTGCACCTAATGTTCAAAGGCTATTACACTCTGTCTTGGTAAACAAATTCATGCTGAACCTGAAAAAGTTTGACGAGTCAGGTAACGTAGGGTCACATCATGCACTAATCCACTGTTGAGTGGAATGCAATTGGACTATTTGTGAATTGGTTGGAATAGCATCCTAATAGCAATCACAAATGCAAATAATTTTTCTCATTTAGGCACACACATACTGAGTCTTGAAGAATTCGGGAAAGTAGCCCAAACCCACAGACATTCAGCCATAATTTATAGAGCTGTGTCTAAATACCTTCACTCAGGCATTCTCAAATATTTCCTACAGAAGCTGCCCACATGAAAGTCCTCAGAGCCTCTAAAATCAATGGGCTCTAAAATAACCTTTACCAACACATGGTATATAGTATTAGATTTGGTAAACTTAGAATAGCACGATCCAAATAGAGAGGCTAAAAGTAAAGTCATATTTTATCATATATTAGAATGATTTCTTAAGAAACATGTGACGAAGACTAGACTAATGCATGCTGGAGATTCTGCTTTTCCATCACAGAACTAAGCATGTTCTAAAATGGATAGCAGTTATTTACTATACTATAATAATATTTCATATTTAATACAGTTTTTACTGTATATTAGATTAAATACATGTAACCTTGAGTAGCGTAAGAGATTTCTAGTAACTTCTTGTTATGGCTTATTTTTATAACTATCCAAGGTCACATTCCATATAAATTTTATATTTCAAAGATACTTTCATCCAAGTCAAATATTGTGTAAAAATAGACACCTTTTACACCTTAACATTTGGGTTATATTGGGTTGTATTATTAACATTAGTGAATGTTAATAGGGGTTATAAGTGAATAAATGGGGAGAAAAGGTTGTAAAGTGCTCTCTTTGGTGGTAAATTAGATTCTTAGATTGGTTTCTTTAGTCTTTTTCACACTGTGAAAGCAACTTGCAACACAGGACACAGGACATCTTCAATGTGACCCTCAAACTCTAAAAAACTTGCCCATATTAGACTTGCACTCATTTCATTTACTAACTGCTAGTTTTTTTTTAATTATTATTCAGTTTTTTTCTTTTTATTTATTATTACATAAAAAACAACTATGCTACATGTACTACGTTAAGCTAACTGAGACTGCCCCAGACACCTGCAAATTCAGAGTTCAGAGGTCCAATCACAATTTTCTTAAATTGTTTTGGGTGTATTTATATTTGGGAATTCAAATATGACCTGACTGAAAATGCATGATAAGGCTATATGTAAAAAGGCATATAAACACAACTGATTACACTTAAGGAGCAAGCAATTTTATACATAGTGTGGTTAAAATGGTTGAGTTAGAGATTCAAGTTCTTACAGAAGACATGTGTCTCTTTTTTTGAACATTTTGATGAACTCTGATTTAGCTGATTGAGTGGAGTTTGGAAGATCATTCATCTACCAAGGGACAAGAAGTATTTGCATATAAATCCTAGCAAAGGTCAGCTGTATACACTTTTTTATTTGCTGCTTACAAGCATCACCAAGGGAATGAGCTACACTTGTAGGCCAGATAAATTTCCTTCACATTCACCATTCAACTCTCAAGTGCCTCACATCTACAGGAAATGCTGAGGTGATTGAAAAGAAATTAACTGTGAGTGGCCAGTTGTGTTTCCTGAGAGATTCAACCTCAGCATGGTATTGCAGAGTTTGGAACTAATAAGAACAGGGAATATGGTATTTTAGACCAGAGTTCTAACTGTTGTAATATGTAATAAACCAAACGTATTACCTGTGAACCGTTTCTTTCCGGCCACATCAAACTCAGAAGAAGGAGTATTGTTCAAAGGCCGTGTCTCAGGAGTTGAAGACTGTGTTGTAGGAGTCTCTGTTTTGTGAGCCAGTGATGTGGTAGGAAGTGGGACTGGGGTTGTGGTAGTCTCTTCAAAAAAAGTATCTGTAAGATAGAGTAGTAATCAAAAACAGGAAGAATAAAAGTCCACAGGCTGTGGCCCAAAGAGTGTTGGGACACTCAGGTCACATAAAAAATTATGAATGCCTTTGTATTATATAACTAAATTTGCAGCCAAGTGGCATTTTTTTTTTAGAGAACTGGGGTGTCCAAAACTGACAAAGGTCCACTCTACATGCAACTTTACTAAACATTTCAAAATGTAATGCTATTGCTCTGTTATAGCAGTGAGAATGTAACAAAACTTTTATTCTTTAATTACACTCTTTCTCAAGATTCCTGTCACAACAAGGAACTTGCTATTGGGACAAGCCAAGTAATTGTTAAAACTGTATGCAAACAAGCTTGTCCCTAAATGCAGCTTGGCCACATTAGCTGTCCCGTTTTCAACAATCCAGCAGAATTACATAACAAATGATTATACAACAAGGTTTAGTTGTTATTCTAGAAAGGTCATCCAAGTTTGTGCACACTGAATCATACAGCTCCTCACTTATAAAGGCAACCTATAAAGGCACTTAGTATGAAAAAAATAAGAATGTACCCCCTTGAACTACACAAAAAAATGGAATCTACAGTATAAAGTTTAACAGTTAATAGAGAAAGGCAGTACAAATGAGCTTACAAAAAAAGAAAAAAACAACCTGCTCGTAGCTGGGCAGCCAGTAAACAAAGCAATCAGCCAAGACCATCTTCATTTATATTAGGCACCAGATGCCATGCTGACCATAACCATAACTCATCTCTGAAATGTTTTCCTTGGGAAGATGGAAGCCAGGGAAGTCCTGTTCTCATGTGGTACAAATAAATAACTGATTTTGGCTCATTTTATTTGGTCTGTGGCACTCAACAAACCTACATCAACAATAAGCTGAACATCTAGCCTACAATCAGATAGAAATGTAGCATTGCGTTAAACAATTAGGAATTCACATATATACACTATTTTTACATATTTCAAATAAGCTTACATAAATTTAAAGTCAGCATGAAATGCCAATTAACCCTATGTTAAATGCATGTTTCCTATAAATAAATGTTATAGATCTGCACCCCTCCACAGCTGACAGAAATCTCATATTAATTTTTAAATACAAATCCCACATCTCAAAATCCAATCAACAATTAATGAACCGATCCAAAACACTTTTTTCCCAATAATCGGTTAAATTCAGATGTGAAAATTCTGCTGTTAGCATCACAAAAGAGAAATGCACAACTAGTTAGTAGTCAGACATAACAACACATAATCCTTCACTAACATGATGCCACTGGTTGGGACAATGTTACTATGTTGTGCTAATTAGGATGCTCAAACAAACCCACAAAGAAAATTAACCTACAAATGTCTTGCAATTTCCACAAGTTAAGTCAGGACAGCAGGAAATATTTAATCACTGAAAAAATTACACACGTCAGCTTTAGGATTATCACTCACGCCTTAATTTGGTCACCTGTTATTTAGTGCTTTTGTCTAGAAAATCATGAAATTGGCAGTTATTATTTTAAGATGTAAAGTTGACCTAAAGTGGAGAAAAAAGACTTGCTGTTGACAGGCAGATTTAAAGCATAGCAGAGGTTATTCAGGCATACCAGGGGATATCCTTTGAGGTTTACAGTGTACATCCTAACCACCATTATCCTTGGAATACTGATTCTAAATTACAGAGGATCAAGTCTTGTGGGTACTAACTACATTCCTGTGACAAGGGTTGTTATACAAGATCCAACTGGGCCAAACACTATTCTATCTCATCTACTATCTTTTCCATAATTTTTGCTATGAGAAACAGTATATTACTTAATCTACTTCATATTGCTTAATTCTTAGAGATTAGTATGGTTGCAAAGAGTTCATCTCACCTTCAGAGTAGCAGTTAAGTATTCCATCAGCATCCAATATTGGGTAACCATACTTGTCCAGTCGAGAATAAAGTCCAGGTGGACATGTAGGCTCAGCAGCTAATGTTGACTGCTCCAGTGTTTCTGTTATCATTTCTGTTGTTGTAGGTTCTGGTGTTGTTGTAGTTGTGGTTGTTGTAGTTGTGACTGTAATCCTTGGTTTAGGGCGGTCCAAGCCAACGATTGGCTTTCCTCCCACAGTAAGGTATTTGTCACTTGGATTGACCACAGGCCGACTGTCTCTTCCATGACCAAATAATGCTAATCCTTCCTGGTTTACCAGTGGGCTGCCCTGGTCATCTAATATAGCAAAAAGTCAGTTTACTTTCTAGATTTCTATTAAGTTCAAATTGTAAGGCACTCACCAAAAATAGTCTTGCCATCCTCTCCAATGACAACTTTTCTGGGTCTTCCTCTTGAATCCTGAAGAACTCTGCCGTTTTGATTCATTAGGACACCCTTATCCAGATCTACTACCTAAAAGAGTGAATGAAACTTTATAAAGAAGAAGAATCTTTCTTTCAAAACAAAATGAGGCAACAGTCAAACAGTCTTGCTTGAATAAGTGTCCCTAAGGTCCCTGTCTGTGGAGTTTCCTTGCCTAGAGAGACAAAACTGTTCACATCAGTGTCTTTGTTTGCTTTAAAAATAATTCTGTTTGGACTGCGGTACTGTCTGATTTATTAGTGTATCCAGACAACAGATGTAACAGAAGCTATGGATATGGATATTATGATCACAGTATCTCAGATTACATCCTATCATTTATGTTCAACAAAATAAAAAGTCATTGATTAAACCAGAGGGTCACTATCAGTGCAGCAAACGGCTATGGGTAAAAAGTGCACGTTATCATTCATAGTTTAAAATTAGAATTAAAGGTACTGTATAAAATAGTTTGGCTTTAGTAAATAAATTGATATAATTTATAAAACATCTTAATTGATTTAGGCACATTCAGGGCTGCCATATTTAGCAATAATTAACACTGCAAATAAACACACCCATTTTGTTCCATCAGGACCTGTGATATGTCGGACTCCGTTTGGTTTCAAATTTTCATCAGATGTTGAAGATGCTTTACCATTAGCAGCTGTGAGATTCGGCCGGCCGTTTTTGCCTGAACATGTAATTAGAGACTGAGTAAAAGTACTTATGCACAACCTGAAATTGTACAGCATGCACATCCTTGCAGACATCACAATTTTTACCTTTTTCGTAACTAGGTTTGTAGCCACTGGCTGGAGTGTTTTCCTTTGAAATGGACCGCAGCCTTGATCCCATCACTGGATTTCGAGACTCAGGAGATGTATTCCCACTCAAGCTTTCACCAGCAGACAGCCCATGGGAAGAACGAGAAACTGAACTTGGATTAAGCCTAAGATTAGTATTACCCCTGTCACCTGTGTCTGGATTTAATTTAAGTGGTGATTCTACTGGACTGTTTTGAGAGGAGGCAGATGATGATGCTGAAGAGAAGTGTGGTGAAGAGGGTGAAGAGCCTGATGTGGAAACAGACCCCATTCTTCTGTGCTGTATTGGATATGCTCTACTAGGGAGCCGTGAATTTTTTAGACGGCTTGCTACCACAGGAGAGCGGACACGACCATTAGAAGCCAAAATAGGGACTCTTTGGGGAACTGAAGGAAGTGACTTTGAACTGCTACTGGTACTACTTTGTTCTCTATCCACACTTTCATTTTCAATGTTCTGGGAAGGTCTGTGAGGTTCTGTTGTGGTTTTAGGTGAAGCAGTCGTAGTGACATCTTTGTTTTGCCTCTCCAAGGTCTCTTTGCTTCCCTCGTAAAGATAATCATCTTCGTGGTCATTGCTAATTTTTCCATGTTCATTATTACTGGGATTGTTGGAATTTATTGGAGGATTTGTGTCTTCATTTACCACACTAGGCTTATTTAAGTCAGGATCAGCCTCATACTTTAAAGGGTATGTTGTGGGTGAAGTTTTCTCACTAGTATCTCGAGAGCTTCCAGAAGTAGAACGAGAAGGAAATCCTTTAATAATTGGCCTTCCTGCACCTACAGATGAGGCAGTCCTACTCCATGGTATTCTCCCGTCTTGTCTGCGACTTCCTGTAGCTATCCTAGAATTTCGGTTTGGTAATGAAATGAGTGAACTTCTTCCTGTTGTAGAAGAGTTAGTCCTTGAAGAAGAATGGGAAGTGGAACCATAGCTATTAATTTTCTTTTCTTTGTTATCATAATCTTCTTTTTGTTCTGGGTGATCCTCTTTAACTGTTTCAGAATTAGTTTTTTTTGACTCTTCAGTTGGTTGTTCATTCTTTGTGTCATCTAGCTCTGTGTTTTTCTTCTCTGTTGTATGCTGACTGTTTGTCCTAGTTCCTGTTGGCAGTGTTGATTGTGAAGAAGCAGAAGAGAGGGATGATGATGATGATGATGATGATGATGGTGACTCAGGTTTGTGCTTTCCTGTTTGTCTCAGAGTTGAAATTCCAACTCTTCTTCCATTAGGATACATGGCACCTG
>JAUMHI010000023.1:1834295-1855129 GCA_032359435.1 Enteromius unitaeniatus
GGCCCAAACAGGACTGCATAATATCAGCTTGTGGAGTATTTGAGCCCTAAGTAATCCCATACAGCCTATTGATCAAGTTGATCAAGTTCAAGTTGAAAATAAAGCTAATAAAAACCTCAATTTATACACATCGCCAGTACTGTTTATTTCTGTGTAGACATCTATGTCTGGAGAACATTAAATCCATTCAAATACAGTCGTCAACATTTAAAGTGGAAACCTTTGATTGATTTAAACGGTCCTAAAACCAAAATGTGTTCTTGCCTTAGGACAACTTTGATTAACTTTTTTGGTACACTTGGAATAGTGACTACTGTAGATGTAGGTAACTTCATATGCTGCCTGAACTGAATAATAAATTCCACTTATTCAATTGTAGGGGGCTCCCAAAGGGCAAAAATATACATGCTTTAAAGGGGTCATACGGTGGTACATGCTCTTTTTCAAGCTGTTTGGACTGAAATGTGAAACGTTCAGTTTGGGTATTATGTTCAATTTTAAATGTAGTACTTTCTTTAGCAGTATGCGATTTCAGAAGCAGCATAAGACTCCTAAGAGATTGAGGTGTTTTGTTGTTGAATGTATTAATGAACATAGCAGTAGTCATTC
The DNA here is from genome assembly GCA_032359435.1 of Enteromius unitaeniatus. Classification (NCBI taxonomy): domain Eukaryota; kingdom Metazoa; phylum Chordata; class Actinopteri; order Cypriniformes; family Cyprinidae; genus Enteromius; species Enteromius unitaeniatus. Next base: position 1,834,905 of record JAUMHI010000023.1, read on the forward strand.
CCCATATCTGAGTGACTGAAGAAGAAGATGCAGAAGATTAAACTTATGTTTGTTTCTGAAGGGAAACGCCCCCTTGATCAACTGGAATGAGTTTATGTTCACACGAATCATTCATGATCCAGCCTCACCTACAGAAGCAGTGAGTATAATGTCTTTTAATGAATCTTTGCAAATGGCCTTTCCTATTAACCTGCTAATTAGCAAGTTTCACTATGAATACGGCTAAAAAAGATCCTCCGAGAGCGCTTCGGAAAAGAGGGGCGGAGTCAGCGGAGCTCCTGAAGATTTAAAGGGGAAGTACACAGAACAGAGTGATTACTAAAGAGCTGTTTTTGACAGGATAAAATGAGCGTTTTTACACTATCATTAAGAAATTTTAAAGCAATCTATATTACAAACTTTCCATTAAGACCCTAAAGAATCATATAAACTTGTGGAAAATTGCCTTTGTATGACCCCTTTAAGTATGTCCTTACAACAGCATCCCCCCTGCTATAAATACTAATGCCGTTTTTACCTTCACACTGAATGCTTTTTCTACATTGTGATTTGTGATAAAATAAATAAAAGATAAAATAACTCAATCTCAAAATAAAATGTAACCTCCATGAAAGCATTTATCTTGTAAGTGAGCTGTAGATCTCCCCAGAAAAAAAAAAGATGAGATTAATATCAAATCAAATTTCATAAAGGAAAAGCTTCACAGAACCACACTCAAAATGCATGAAATTCAAACGGCTCGATTTTAAGTGTAAAATGTACAGCCGAGGTCTCCAACCCTGTCCCTGGAGAGCTAACTTTTACCGTCCTGCGGTTTCTGCCGGTGTCTCCTCGAGCATGTGTTTAATGAGGACAGAGCCGAGCGGACCTGCCCGAGACACGCACCATGACCACGCCGTTTTCTCCTCCGCTTTATGTGCAGCGATACCAGTTTGTTATCGATTATGTGAAAACCTACCGACCTAAAAAGGTAAATAAACGGCATTTTAAAGGTAAGGGTTGAATTAACGTTAGCGTGCTAATACTCTTATTTTTTTACATCTTACCACAGGTCATCGATTTCGGATGCGCAGAATGCTGCTTACTAAAAAAACTTAAGTTTCATCGCAACGGTATACAGTTACTAGTGGGAGTTGATATCAACAGCGTCGTCCTCCTGAAGAGAATGTAAGTTATGTTTGGTGTCGTTATATTACCTTCAACCCTTCCATTGTTGTGTAAAATAGCATTAAATATCAGTTATGCCGAGGTCATCGGTTTATGCTACACAATGTGCCAATCAGGCTCTGTTCATAAATCTTATGTGATTCATATTTTTTGCCAGGCACACGTTGGCTCCACTTATAAGTGATTATCTGCAGCCAAGTGATGGGCCTTTGACCATTGAGTTGTACCAAGGCTCTGTCACAGAAAGGGAGCCCTGCACCAGAGGATTTGATCTTGTAACATGTGTGGAGTTGTAAGTGTGCCACATCTTTGCAAATAAACTTACTTTCAAAACGTATGTTCAAACATCTCTACCATTTAAGAATCGAACACCTGGAGCTTATGGAGGTGGCGAGCTTTTCTGAGGTGGTGTTTGGCTACATGGCACCAGGTGCCGTGATCGTAAGCACACCAAACGCAGAGTTCAACCCACTGCTGCCGGGCCTGAGAGGATTCAGAAACCACGACCACAAGTTTGAATGGACCAGAGCAGAGTTTCAAACTTGGTAGGTAGTTCAGTATCCAGTGAAAATGCGTTCCGGTGGTGATTTAGGATCAGATTTAAGGGATTTTCGTGTGTAAAAAAACATTTCTGTCACTTTTTCTACTTTTCCTAACAGGGCTCACCAGGTGTGTAGAGACTATGGCTACTCCGTGCATTTCACAGGAGTTGGAGAAGCTGTTGGACACTGGAGAGAAGTGGGATTCTGCACTCAGATTGCCGTGTTCCAGAGGAATTTCCATGGTTCCATGAGCAACGCTGAACGCTTGGAGCCCTCAGTCTATAGACTGGTGAGACTGGCTTTTTCTTATTAAAATTAAGATTATTATTAAAATTATTGTTTGAATAAGTCATATTGTATTATCTAAATAGTTATCACATGTACTAAGCAATCACAATTTAGTTTTGCAGTGCTAAAAAGTGCAGCAAAAACCTTATAAAGATAATAATAAAGTTAGCATAAATTCATATTCCCTTCACCCAAATCAACACCTGATACATTTAACTTTTTTGTTGTTTCGCTCAGATGAACACTATAAAATAAAAGTAAAGCCATTTTGGTAGTTTGAGTACATTGCAACTGTAACATGCAATCTTTGGAAGGTTGTGCCTCAGTGGTTGTTGAACTTGATGGTGAACTTTTCTTTTAATGCTGAATTCACAGGTTTAAGCTAGAACAACAAAGTTTTGCACTCGTCGCTTATCTTTCTCTTACTGTTCCTCTTTTAGATATACAAAGTAGTGTATCCGAGCCTAAGTGATAACAACATCTACCAGAGAACTTTATTTAATGAAGTCTTGTACGAGGCACAGCACCTGAGACAGGAATGGCTCAGCAGAATGAACATGGACTCCAACAACAACGCACACTTCTGTGCTCCTCCATTAATGGACGTATTCCAGCATGGGCTTGCAGGAGGTACACGTGACTGCCAGCCTGTCTACCAGCAAGGTGGCACCATTTGCGTTCCTTTGGCATGTGTGTGGTCCAGTCCCAGAGTGAGAACGCTGTGTGGGAGCGTGCAGCGTCTTAGGGAGGAACTGCTGGTGGACTCAAGAGTGAGGATGAGCTCTGATGGAATGGTGCTAAACCTGCCTGCTGAGGAGGAGGAGGTGGTGGTGGAGGAAGAAGAAGAAGAAGAAGATGTGAAAGCAGCATCAGGTGTAGCTAACAACGTGGAGGAGGACTGGGATAGGGAGCTCGGGTCTTACTGACATGTGTAACAGATCCAGAAAGCTTTGTATGCAGAATAAAAATGCACTTAGTGTGGAATCATCAGAATTACATCACTTCAATTAAATGGCCAAATCTGTGATCGATGGAGAACACAATCGTTAAACATGTCATTAATAAAAAATGCAAATATGACACCACCTGTTTAAAATGGGTTTTTATTTAACAGTGCATGGTACATACCTTACCAGCATCATAACAGAAAACATGGTATGGAAGCCACCATTGGTCAAAAGTTAGAACACAACATTGCAAGACAGTCAAAAGCAATGTCACTTTTAAACGTCAGACACGGTACAATTACAAGGACCAAAAACTTCACAGAAGAGATAAAGCCACCATGTTTTTACAACATGTAAAGTACCAGGACCTACTTACAGGTTATGTAAGAGTAGTTAAGGAAACATGGAGGGGGGGAAAGTGAATCTTCACACAATTTTAGTATCACTAAAGCTCAAGTACATAAAAATATACTTTCATTTTGGCAGTAGATCAATAAAAAAAAAAAAACAACCTAAAAATCAAGTTTAAAGCAACTCGCTCGTATTACTGAGTGTCTGATGAAAAGTAATGAAGCTGAAATATCGCAGATAACCTCTAAATATACTGGTATTTAAAAACATTCGCTACGGAGACCTAAAAGGGACATGATGAAGATGTCATGAAAAATGTGTCATAATGTTTTTGTATTTTCTCGCAAAAGTTCCTTTTAAGAAACATTGTGATAAAATGTTTGTGTTCTCACAAAAAACTGTTTCATATTAACAAAAAAAAATTGCATTCTCTCAAGACATTTGGAGGTTTTTTTCAAAATGCATTTTTTGGCGTTTTGCATGTGAACAAAGTTTCTATAAGCAATCCAAAACATTTGTTAGAGAACGCAAAAGCACTGATGCACAATTTGTCCTCATCATCATGGGTCTTCAGAGGCTCCGTACATCAGCAGTGTGGTGCTTTGATATTTGTGCAGTAATTGCGCAAGATAAAAATAATAAACCTGAGATGTGTGGCCGAGTTGAATCCAAGCTTCCCCTCAGTGTTTTTTTTTTTTTTTGTGTGTTTGGATATCGACAGACCTGGATCAATCTGATGGAAATAGCAAAAGCTACACAAAATGCTTCGAACACATTGAGTAGGTGTGACACCCATGCATTTCTACACTATAACTCTAGACAGTAATGAGATAATCAAGTGCTACAAATAGCTTGTATACACACTTGCTCAACTGCGAATCCTCACACACTCTTAAATCGCAGAGGCTAGTGAGATTATATTAATAAAACAGCGAATGGCTTCTGGGAAGAAATGGGCATACGGTCACATACGACTTGAAAAACACTAATGTATGATTCTGATATGCCTTAGAGCTGACCATACAGACAGAGATACCATTAAAATAGTCATTAAATACCTTCATTTTAGTGATACACCGAGTAACTACAAAAAAAGTGGATAAAAAGTTTTCGTATTGTTACAGAGAGGATAAGAAGAGCTACACGCCGCTCAATAGCCTTGTGCTGAATGTTTCAAGCACTGCTGAAATAGTTAAATGCTTCTTTTTGTGCTGCCATGTTACTAATTGTAGCTTGAGAACAGCTTGGCTTATTTTGTCCTTGCATGAAAGCAAATACATTTACTGTACGTGATGTCATTAATGATGCCAGATATGTACTTATCTAATCAGATATTCAGCTGCTTGGATTTTAGGTAGCTAATGTGTCTATATATTGAACTGCAAAATCACTAAAGTAGTCCCATTCAGGTATTTGAGTATCATCTATATTTAGGTTCTCAAACCGAAAGTTGTTGACGAATAAAGAAGAAATACATTTTTGTATATGGTTTAACTCGATCAGCAGCTCAGCCTCAAAACTCCCTACAATGTTGGAGAAAGCCCATGTAAAGTCCTCCGATTCAAAGTGCTATTCAGCAGACCCTTTTTTCAAGTCTGAAAACGGCCCCATCTGTCAAACTGCATCACGACTTCTCACACGCACAAAGTGAGATGCCGCGGGTGGGTGAGGACGGTTTGGTTTGAATTCTGACAGTAATGAGATGACAAAATCCAAATTGTAAAGGGGTCATCTGCAGAGAGAGTATACACCTCTTATCGCAAAAGATGTATACAATCCATCAGTATGTTACTGACAGACCCCTGAAATGGCTCATTAACATGTAAACATAAGTAAAAATAAAGAGAGATCTTACCAACTAAAACAACAATATGAAATATATATATATTTTAAATCGGCAAGGAAAATAGAGAAAAAAGCTCTTTGATTTTCAATGCGGACGTAATAGGAGACAAACTTTACCTCACAGTGAAACACAGACACCTATAATGGCAGCCTCATACAGAGGAGCTGTCAGTTCTTTCTGTGGCCAGCAGAGGACACCTTTCCATGATAGGGGTGAAACAGGTTCGTGACAAACACTCCTAATGTGAGAGGAGACCAACATGTCTGAAGCTCTTCGTCCCTTTCTCCTCCCACGAAACAGACTTTGGTTTTGACACTTCTCCTTCTGGCATCTCCCGACTCTAGCGTTTGATCACCACCTGTTCGTAGGCACCAGCTCCAACCCTGAGAAGAAATCAGCATTTACATACATCTCGCTCAATGCACTGATTTACATTCTTATGGAGCGTGGGGGAATACCACTGTTATTTAAAGAGACAGTAACCCAAATGTTAACATTTTCTCACCCTTGTGTTATTCCAAACCTGTTTGTCTGACTCATAAAAAAGTGCAGTAGGAAATGCTCTATATTTAATGTCTTCATTATACATTATATTTATGGAGCATTCTGGTAATATGTTAATAGACTCAATGCCATATTGATTGTGATTACATGGAAAAGAGCAGCTGGGATGTTCTACTAAACATCTCCTTTTGTGCTCCAAGAAGGGGTATGGATTGACATTTTAGTGAGTCAATAATGACTTTATTGATTTTTGATTTTTGGCTAAAATATTCCTCACCTGGCAGGAAGGTGATGGCTACCGAGTGCTGTGCTCCCACCAGGACCCACAAACAAACGTAGACCTTCCTCTGAAACACAGAGACACACAAATAGATATCGCTTCCATTCTGCACGAACAAAGTCACGACTCTTCCCTCGGGATACAAAAACCAAATTGGTCCATTTCTAATGAGAACCTGTCGCCGGGTCATCTAAAAATAATATGAAACCTAATAGGACACACGCACAGAAACGTGCTCTGGTCCAGAGACACTTCAGTACACCGACTGAAAAGCAGCATCTACCTGTAAACATTGCTGCCAATTAAACTACCTGTTTCTAGCTTTGTGTCTTTTATTTTTGTTTGCAATTCTGCACTCGTGCCGATTTGTCACAAGCAAGACCCAAAACGTAATTTCACAGCAGCAGAAAGTCAGCGATTGATTGAAATGAAAAATTGAATATATGAAATATTTGAAAACCAACAATCCCTAAAGATGCTGAAAATTATGTATAAGAACAATAATAGCAGATATATAAATCAATTTTTTATAGCAGTCAGAATTAAAGATGGATTTTATATTATGAAAATATAATGACTAACAATTTTAAATGTTTCGTAATCGTTAATAAGAGATAAAAACTTAAATCCCATGAAGCACTGCTGATGTAAACAATTAAAAAATGGTACAATAGTTACAAAGGTATTAATCTAAGCATAAAATGCAGTATAATTGAAGTTTATTTCAAAATAGACAAAACAGTAACATAAGATGTTTAAGGTTGTAAAAAGACTAATTTAACTACATAATTTGCAGTTTTACTTGACAGCTCATGCACTGCTAAGCTCTTTTGGTGCAGTTCTCATTACTATGGTAACAGTGATTGGAGATAGTATTAGATAGAATTGGTGTTGCCTGCTTTGTATATATTTTTTTTCCCACTGGGATTAAAAAAAAAATTGGTTAAAAATCATTTTACATCACTTATACTACCTTTCGAATTTTTGGGGTTGCTAAGATTGAATGTTTTTGAAAGAATTATCCTATTCTAAGCAAGGTTGCATTTAACAAAAAAAAATGTTTAATGAATTAAATTAAAAATGTATCATTTTAAATACCTATGTTTTCTAAGAATTTAGTTCTTGTGACTAAGAACTTAGTTTTTAACTCTTGTGATGCCACAGCTGATTTTAAGGAACCTTTACTCAAGTCTTCTTTGTCATAAGATCCTTCAGAAAGCATTTTTATATGCTGATTTACTGCTCAAGAAAACAGCTGCTTAATATTTTTGTGGAAACCTTCATATATATACATTTTAAGGATGTTTTGATTAATGGAAATAAAGCAGCATTTATTTGAACATTTTTTAAATGTTTTAAATGTGGAAATGTGAATAGCACCTTAAGAGAAGTCTGTTAATAAACACCTCATTACCTTCAGCACTGGAGTCTAGGAGACTGTGAGTGAAATCCTGGCTTTGAAGAATCTTCTCTACCACGTCATCGGCATCCACCCGTGTGGCATCCACCCTTTTCAGCTGAGACTCCATTGAGTCTTGTTTCACTGGGTACCTTGTGTATAAATGATCAAATAAAGCTGATAAATCCACAAAAAAAAAAAAAAAAAAAAAATCACATAATATCCTGAATCTAAAGCTTTAAAGAACATAGAGCAGGCAGGAGCAGTGACCTGCTGGCAGCTCTGTCAGGGGTTGATGGGTGTTCAGGCACAGCAGCGCAGACCCCCGGGGCTGTAGGGGGCACTACGGTTTGGTCACTCTCCTCACTGGGCTCAGGGATGCTGGCAATGCCGGTGGAAGCGCTCCCGATGGAAGTGTTCCTCCTGTGGGAGAACTCCGACAGACTGGAGGAACGTGAGTGACTTGTACTATAGCCTGAGAAACAACACAACATTTTTTTCAATTAATATTAATAATTATATATTTTTTAATGAAGGAAAAAAGTTGATTTACCCCTGTAATGTACAGCATGTACTTTAAAAACCTTCCCAGATAAACCAATCAATCACTTTATGTAATGAAGGGACATTTAACGTCAAACACCCCCCACCCACACTTGCTATTCAGGTTTCCGGAGCTTTAGAAAGTGATAATGCTAGTATAGGCAGATACTAAATGGTATATCCTCCAACACATGTATATCACGCACACAAAAACTCCAGATGGATTTGTGATTTGAACTCTTGGTTTCTCTTTGGTACTTTAAAACTAACTTTACACTTACACAGGTAATTAACGTAAAAGGTCAAAGTGAGCAATGTATAACCCAATTTAGGAGAATAGCTAAATGAAATAAGGACTGAGTGCTGTCTCCTCTCTGGAAGTACTAGAGGAAATAGTGTTATCAAATTAGATCTAGGACATTTAATCCAGCTATTTTTGCGATGCCACCGAATCTTTCTAAAAGCCTAATTTCAGATTATTTAATAAAGCAAATAGCACTTTCCATAAAGGAGAACAAAATAGGGCCTGAAATGCCTAAAAATGTAATCTTTTAACATGTTCAGGAAAATGGTCACAGGAGGTGCTTTAATAGCTTATTGTCAAACTAAGACATCAAGTTAAATATTACATGAACTGTTTTATTTAATCCTGATTTGAGGTATTTTGCAAACAAAAAGTTTGGGGCCATTAAGATGTTTTAAGAAATTAATACCTGTATTCAACAAGGACACATTAAATTGTTTAGAAGTAAAAGATTTCTATTTAAATTAGCACTTTTTTATCCATCAGATAACCCAATTACACTTTCCACAAAAAAATATTAAGCAGCGCATCTGTTTTCAACATTTATAATAATAAGAAATGTTTCTTGAGCACCAAATCAGCATATTTTTATATAAGACTGGAGTAATGACGATAATAATTTCGCTTTGTGACAGGAATAAATAAAACATTCAAATATATTAAAGTAGAAAACATTTATTTTAAATTGTCATAATAGTTAAAAAACATAAAAAATAACCCTGACCCCAAATCTTTAAATCATAGTGTACATTCAAATTAAAACCATTAAAATTACAATATTTTTAGGTCAGTCCCCCCACAATGGATGATACTAAACCAAATATCTAATATTTCTCCCAACAAAAAACATGGGATTTGTGTCTCTAATGCTTTAATCAGAGTAATGGGACACCGAACTGTACCCTATATGTGGAAAGTGCAACCTACTGTAACAAAATATAATATGAGCTAATGGATTTGTGCACACACTCTCTCTCTCTCATATGTACACAGACACACACACATCTTCATTCCATCGCACAGGACAGAGACACGTGATGTGCAGCCTACGTGCAAAATTACAAATTCTGTTAATCATCTTGCATCATGTTGATTGACAGCCTGATAATGTTACAGCCAGGGTTACAGACAATACTAATCAGGCATGCATTCAAGTCTAGCAGGACAGCAGAGTCACACTGACTCAGAGAGAAAACAGTGGAGAGGGAAAGCCTACCTGATACTTTGGACTGCTGACTAGCGTAACTGGACGTTCGAGAGTGTCCGCACAGCCCGAGCTCATCAGGCAGAGAGCCACATTTCCCTGATGCCTCTGTTGACATAAGGGATTCAGTTCAGTCTTAATTAAACCTGCTCAACCACTTTATGGGATTCAACACCAAACAAACCTGTTCTTCTCCTATTTCCAACCTTAAAATGCATTGCACTTTATATCTAACTTAGCCATCATTTCATACATTGGAGTATTTACGGATTAAATATTATTTACTATGATTTAAATGAGGAATCCTGATTAGAAAATGTATAAAAGAAAATAGAAAATGAATAAATCAAATACGATTAGGGTGGTTTAGGGTCAAGGTTGTAGTGTAGCTAAATAGCTTATTTCAATAAATGTTTTATTGAATACAAATACAAATAAATGTATATTCTTTGTTGCAACTTTAACCTTTAGTCCTCAAAAAAAGATAAACATATTATGGATATCAAAAGGAATTGTTGTTCATTGCTTGACTAGCACACAGTTGTATTTCCTGTGTTGGCATATATCCTGTTAAAACAGGACGTTAGGGCACGACATTTATAAATTAGCCTTCCATTTACATGTCGTCTTTGAATCATGTTTTAGCTACTTTATAATTAGTAATTAGCTACTTGCTAATTCCAGGGGTTAAAGTAAAAAAAAATTGAGCCTGAACTTTTTTTTGGGAGGACTTTTTCATTTGAAGGACTTACTTCAAATATTGACAATAATAACGAAAATAAAGTAACGAGCTTAAGGTGCTTAAAAAACTGTTTAACAATAGCAAGTGCTAAAATAAGAAGTGCTCAAAGTATTCATCTAACTCACGTGCTAATTTGAAACCGACAGACTAGTTTAGGAAGGTTTAGTGTTAGGTGTGGGGGAGGGGTTATGATTAGGGGCGGGGTTAGGATTACTATTGATTTCAACGAGGGGAGTCATAACCGGCCCGCGTCCGACAGAGCAGTAACCGAACACGACAGGCATTAAGATATTTATGTTATGTCCCCGATCCCAGCATTTTTTTCTCATAATAATGACACATGCAGTTTTTTCCTGTGGAAAGCCCGCTTTTATTAAGCAACTTCAGGAAGGTGTTTGGAAATGTCAACAGATGAGAGCATCAGCGCACACGGGGGCAAAAAGTGCACAGACGCACGTTTGCACTGATGTGACGAGCCTGACCCAAACCTGAGCATCTAAATATCTGTTCGAATCCATCCTCTAATACAGTAGCTTCCTCGAGCAAATCGTGCGGAAAGGAAACCTGGGCTCTCTCAGTTTCTTGCACCAACTGCCAAAAGGCTCGCCATCTCTATTTTCTTCAATCCACACCCAGCGCCATTTATTTTTGAGTCCTTTATCTCTTGCTAGGACATCTTCCCCAGCGTTCATAAACTTGCGCTCCATTTTTTTTCTTTGACAACGCTAACGTGACATTGACGTATGCGTGTCAATCACACCATGTTGCAAGGACCCTTCTCTGCTTCTGATAGGCTTGCAACGTTAGTTAAAGCTGCGTTCCTCTCATATGATTGCTAATATTAGGTAAAATAAATTGGCTCGAAAATATTAAACAGCATGCGCTCTAAAATATTTTTTTTTCCCCTCACGGCCGGGAATACTTTAAGCCCTGTAATTCTAGTTTACAGCAGATGGTGCATTAGAATGAGGGACCTTCTCATGCTACCATGTACTCATTTTGGTTCTATGTGAAAAAGAATTTTGCAGATTTTAAGTATGATGGATTCAGTTTTGTTATTTTTCACTAAAACTAAGAAATTGTTCTCAATAACTGAAATAAAGCTAAGACAAAATTATGTAATAAAATAACTAAATCACTACAACTACAATTAAATTTCAAAACAAATACGACAATAGTATATAAATGATACTAAAATAACGCTGGCTAGCATATGCATGGCCTTAAAACTAACAAACGAAACCCTCAGTACACTAATTTTAAAAGTTGAAAGGAATGAAATATATCTACATCACTAAAAGATTTCTCAGATACTAAAAGACTAGTTGACCATCAATTACTTTGCTCTATCAAAAGAGTAACATTTGTTCTGCTGAAATCCCATGCTAACTGATATTTAAACCATAACATGTTCTTCTGAACAAATGGCGATACTGATTAATTCATCAACGCCTCTAACACAAAGCCGCTTTTGGCATCTTGCCTTTCACGTCACTAACATTTCATATTAAATGGCCTAATATCAATATTAATATGCCTTTAATATTGTTCAATTATGGCAAATAAAAATCACTACAGAAGCGGCCCTGTGACTACTGAGCTAATCATATTTTATAAATTGTGTGCCTGCTCTACAGTACATTATAACCAGTTAGTCATACTGAATGAATATGAAAGCAAAGTCAAGAGCAGCATACGGCTAAATTATACATTAAAGACTAATGCTTTCGCCGGCCTCTGTACAGAAAAGGCACGCAGCATGTATGAGGGCAAAGAAAGGATAAAAGAGAGAGTGGGGAAAGAGAGAGAGAGAACACTCTTTCAAGCTCCAGTTAGTTCAGCAGCATCAAAACAAACATACAGTCCTGTTTTTTGCTACAAGACTGGATGCAGAATTAACGAGAAGCTACTTAAAGCGTGTTTGATTTGGACCGTTAATTAGAGCACCCAACATAAAAATAACACACTTAAGCACATATAAAAGACAAATGCATATGGAGCTGCATATGATCTTTTTTCACTGCAAACACTGACCAGTGTGAGGCTTACCTGAGAGACTCAGAAAAGGTTTTTGTGTGTCTCCTCCTTTCCTGTCTTCCAGCAGGCTCTCTGCATCACCCTGAATGCCTATTACTGTTGCGGTGGATGGAGGCCTAATACATGGAGAACACGCGATCAAGAAAGAACAGCTGAAATAAAGAACTAAACCGTCTGAATCCACCCACTGACGGTGGCCCAAAAGCAGCCCCCAGAATCCCCGAACTCTATACTCTCCCCACACTCCAACCCACACTAATGTTTTTAGCAGGTTTTGCCTTCACGCACACTGTGTACATGTGTGGGTGGACAGTGTTGGTTTCCAGTATCCAAATCTGTGTTCAAAGCTCTGATTTCCCCAGAGTGCTCATTCACACTTCTTCCCAACGCACGGGCCGTTTCTGAGAAAATACTATAATAGCGACTTCAAATGTTTAACAGGAAAAGGTCTCTGTGGGTCGTAAATCTAAATGTAAAAAATGCTATGGTGGTGTACAGATAAAAAAGGGCCTTAGTACAACCCTACTTCAATTCTTCCTGCTTATAACACATTCAAAAGCACTCACGTTTTGAAACAGGGGTCCCCAGACATCAGCTGTGTGCTGATAATCACCTGCAGACAAAGACAAATGACAAAAAGAGAGAGATTGGTTGTGTTTGACATAACATTTATTTACATTTGGTCATGCAAAATTCACATATTTTGGATGGTTTTCATGGTGTTGCAAGGCAAGTGCTCCAAGTGAATATTAGAGTGAGGAACAGAAGTTGCAGAAATAGTTTGTCTTTTGTATTGGGATGAGTATCTGAATTAAACGCTTCTTGAACAAGAAAAACTGTTGGGGCGAATGTGGAAACTTATTAAATGACTTTTTGTTTGTGAATCTCACGTGAATGACAGGTTTTCCTGCCCTTGCATTAATAAACACATCATCAGAAAATAGAAGAGATGCCGTTGCATAATGGAGGGGAAGTTATTTTGGGTTAACATTACGGGGGAGCATGAGTAAGAAAATAAAAATGATGATGTGCACACATACACACAGAAAAACCTCCATGTATAATAAAAACTGCAATATTCCATAAAAATAAGAATTCTTGATTCTGATTTCACAGGGATTTTAAGCATGAGTAGGACTAATAGTTACCACAAATAATAATAAAATGCAAAACTCAATGAGAATGTGTTTAAGAATAATGCAATTAACAAACAGCCCTGAAAGGAAGTCTGAGCGGTTCTCTACCTTAAGGATGGAGTTATCCTGTCTAGTGTTCTTTGTGTCATAACCCTCCAGCAGACACCTGCGTGTGGTGCTACCCGATCCTGCAAACTCTGCCAGGTTGAGATCAGCAAAACCCAGCTGTAAAGAGTCAAAGCAGCAAACATTCAATAAGAAAAAATATTTTTGCCAGTTGAAAAATCACTTAAAAACAAAAGACATTGACGCTTCATATTATAACAATAAATATAATCCTAATTAATACGATTTATGTAATAAATATAATAAGATTAAGTTAATGCTTTTATGAACATAAGTGCACTACTCACAGACAAACAGAATCACATACAAACACAGTGTTCCAGGGTGAGCTATTTTCAGCTGTTCCTTTGCTATCAATATTTTATCATTCTCTACAGAACTGTCTACTTGATGAATTACCAATGCTCTGTGTTAGTTTCTATTCATAAAAGGTAAGTTTAGTATCTTTTTTTTTAGCTAAAAACTTACATAAATGTAGATGGAAATGTTTTTTATTTTAGTTTTTTCACTATTTAAAATTGTATCTATTTTTTTTTCTGTAGTTTATTTAAATAGTCCTGCAGAGTGACTAGTATTTTAATCTTTATATTTTTACACAGTCTCTCAATTAACATAATTTTATAAAAAACACACACATAACAGCTACAAATAAATTAATAAATGCTTTTTTAAAAAGTTGAAATGACGTAATGAATGTCACAAACACACAAACAAATTGAATAGTGATTGTGTGTTTCATTTAAAGAAGTAAAAGAGAGTACCTTTGCATAAGTCTTTCCACCTTTCAGTTCCTGTTGCATAAAAAACATTGAAATCATTCCGAGTATTTTAACTCAAAACTGTTTATTGTAAACCAAAAAGTGTGCACGAGTGTGTTCGTACCTTTCTGACTGAAACTCGACACACACAGGGGTCAAGGACTCCGGTTCCAGCATTAGCGCTCATTTTACAGGGGAAGGAGAATCTTTTTCTCCAGCGTACACAGTTTGCCTGGACAGTCTCCCTGGAAAATGCAAACATACACCAGATTGTTAGTGCTGGGTGTCACTGTAAAGAACACAAACGCGGCTCAAGACTTTAAAACAAACATCCTCTCATCCAGAACAACGTGAACCCGTTCTCACCCCATCTGATCTGCATTTACAAAATCCAACAGGCTGGACAGTTCCTGAAGCATTGCTCCTCAGGGAGATTTTGAAGCGATTTCACAACAGAGTGAGTCACACAATCCAGCCTCATGGCGGGTTTTAATATTCACTTCAAGTCGAATGCATTAAAAGGGTCTTACTCACATTCTGGGATTAATTAGAGCCTGGAGTCAGAAGGCCACACTGACAACAAGAAGTTTAATTAATTTCCCATCTGAAAATGGACCTCCCTATGCAGGTGTTCTGCTTCCTAATTAGACAGATGTTTGCAGACAGGGCAGACAAGTGAAGCACAACGAGGTTTTAAAGAGATATGAGTCTATAACACTGCATGTAAATTTCAGAATAAAGTGTTTGTCCCTGTTATAGTCAAAAGAAATTGTTAACCTAAAGACTGTTGCAAATGCAAACTAAGAACTTAATAAAATGTCAATGCTATAGAGCAGGAAGTGTCTCATAATTTTTATTAATAAATATTTCACAAAAAGCATATTCACTAATGTTCAAATGTTTGGGTTTGTGAATGCTTTTAAAAGAAGTTTCTTATGCTTACCAAAGCTGCATTTATTTGAAAAAAAATCCAATAAAACCAAAAATGTGAAGAATATCAAAACAGATAACAGTTATTTTAAATTGTTAAATTTTAAAAAGTAATTTACTGATGGGATGATAAACCAGACTGATAAGCAGCCCTTACTCCAGCCTCTGATTTAAACATGCTGACACTTTTCTTCTTATTATTATCATCATCAGTGTTGAAATAGCTATGCTACTTTTTATGTGTATTTCAGTATACTTTGGTAAATTCCTGAATAAGAGTCATTTAAATAAATTAATAGTTAAAAATCTTACCACTAATCTAAACTTTTGAATGGAAATGTAAGTCACTATTACAATAAATAAATCAACCTTAAAAAAAAAGTTTTAATAAATAAATAATATGCAAGTCTTTATTAAAACAGCACACATAGTCCTCAGATTATGCTGTCCTATTATGATGCATTTTATGTATCATTTATATTTTTGCACTCGGGAAAAAAGCTCATAAACTTGTCCATATACACAGAGTCTCTCCTTATTTTCTGACATCTCCTAACGGTCCACAGTGACGTCTTTAGGAGCCAAAACAACACATAATCAGGCACCTCCCATCCAGCTGGGGAGATTCCCTGTGAATCATTTGGTGAAAAAAAACTGCCTCTAATGCATGAACCAGAATGAACCACAGCTGGATGAAACCTTCAAGTCTGATTCTGTCACCATAGCAGCAGAGGCCAATGCCTTCTCTAAACAATGCTAGCATACATCTCCTACCAACCAAAAACAATTTTCCTTCCTCTGAAAACAGTTTCTAAGGAAATAAACAGTGCGAGTGTTTCTTTGATGCTAACAACACAAAGACACAACCAAAAACATGTTCAGCTGAATTGCAAAGGTTGTAACGTTCAAAATACCACACCTTTTTATTTTATTTTAGAAGGAATAGAAACCTGCTGTATAATAGAGACTACAGAGGACTTAAAGTATTTTAGACAGCACTACAAAACTTTGCTGACTCACTGTAAACAAGAAGTGCTTTTCACTTTAATTAAGCCCTTGACATGCACATAATACAAAAAAAAAACTCACAGACAGCAAACAAAGATTAAAATCAATGTACAAAGCATTCCGAAAGCCATTTTACTTCCGTTATGAGACATATTTCAGAGTAAACAGGACAACACAAATTGTAGGTTGGAACTTGATATTAATATCTTGAATGGTGTGCTTAATCAAATGTAAATAAACTGAATTTTAAATACTTGTAATATCACATTTAAACGGTCATTTTAGAATCTACAACAGTAGCCAAACAAATCAATCAAAACCGGTTCGGCTGCTGGTTAACACTATAACCAATAATAACTCATATAGTGATGTCTGCCAAAAAGGAAAGTTATTTCAAGGTGGATCAAGTTGTAGATCAAATCAAGATCGTATCATATTACACTATGACGTCATGTTGAGTCTAACTGGTATTGCTCCTTAGCGCTCCAATATCTTGCTTTGCTGCTGCTTCTCCCCAACACAAAGGTGGCTCTGCGAATTATAATAAAAGGAGAACATGACAACGCCAAGTAATATGACCTCTTTGCTTACCGATACGATTGCAGGCAAATTACTGGCAGTGAGACTATAAAAGGAAAAGATGCAGACTCATAATTCAGACATACAACCTGAGCAAGGCCAGAGCTCCGATCGATACAGGAGACCTCCATCTTTGTAATAACTGCACTGCAGGTCAGACTTTTGCTTTATCTATCTCATAATGAATAATGCTTAGCCTCTGACTCTCTGATGTAATAAGCTCGATTGGCTTACTGGAACAATTCAGCATTACAATGACTCATTAATACCATCCCTACAAAGCACTAATGATGCGAAAACACAAAGGACATCATGAATTCAGCAGCATAGATACTAATGGTATGCATTACCAGCCCAAATGAAAACAATCCACCATATCTGCACTCATTATCTTCCTGGAAAAATGGCAAAGTGCTATTTTTTCCAGTGGTCTATCAGACAATTAGTGCAGCATGCATCTGCTAGAGCCATTAGCATCACTGATCTCGCTGGAATAACGAGCAATGCTTATGCCAAAATGTGCAACAGGCTTAATATTGTAATAAAGAACCATGACAAGGCACCGTTCTGAATTCCGTATTTGGAATATATGCCGTTGCCATGGTAAAGTCAGCTGAGCGAAAGAGAGCAGGAGTGCTTTGGTTCAGGGTGCTCTCTCCTTAGGTTCTCCCACAGGATGTCTGCGATGAAACACGAGTTCTTCAAAAGGATCTCCACAGGCAGAGGGAGGCAAACTCGGGTCTGGAGGGAGAATAAACTCACAAACCTTAGACACTCCCCGCAAACTGCATAACGGAAATGAGTAGCACGCATGCAAAGCCAGGCTTGATCTTCTAAGCTGCTGTGGTTGTGGCCTACAGTTCTCTTTCTGTTTGGATGAATAAGCTACTTGCCTATGCATTGTCAGGGAGATGTTTGAAGGGAATTTGTCACGGTGAAGTTTGACAGCCCACTTTCACTGCCTGACATATTCATATTTAACTGTGGGAAGCCTTTGTATTGCTGAGCTCCAAAAAAGAGAGTGAATGACAAACGTCACAGTAAGACACAGACAAAGAGCTTGATGTTTCTACTGAGAGGGAAGAGACTTTTTAGGCCTTGGTTAATATGTCAATTATTTATTTTTAGATATTCTTGAGCATTGCACATTTAAGTCTACTAAATATATGCAATATACTACTAGTTTCAAAATATTAAAGTTACAATATTAAGTCACAAATCAATAATACAATTAGTAGTCAGTTTTCTAATTAATGTTGTTATTATTAATTACTTGTTGTAGCACTTTTAGCTTGCTGCAGGGTGCTAATGTTCAGACATAATGTTCAATGCCACAAGACCTTTTAAAAATCCAGTCTGTTTTGGGTTGAGATACTAAAATGGGAATATAAACATGAGTGAGGTAATGGTCTTGAAGCTCAAACAGCATGATGTTAGCAATGCGAAGCTCAAGTGTTTGATTCTCAGGGAACGCACGTACAGATGAATAAACACCCTGTAAGCTATGTAACTCACTTTGGATTAAAGCATCGGCCAAATGCATAAATAAATGTAGAATAATTCTGAAAGGTCCAGCAAATGAGTGAAACATTTGCACCTCTGATGGCATCATTACAGACAGTAATAATCAGTAACGCAGCACAGTTCTCTTCACTGCTCTACATTTATATGCACGCTCTCAGACATGATGCATTAACATCCTGCAAGCAGGTCAACCTTTGTGCAGGTCTGAGAACAGCACAGCTCATTTCATTCACACATATCTACAGTTATAATGTGTGGCCCTTAAGTGCCTCAGCATAAGAACGGTTATGAAGTGAATTGCAAAAGGCACACAGGATATACCTAATATATTGCAATTATTGATAAAAGATACAAATTGAAAAAAGTAAAGAAGCTCAGACCAAATATTAGCCAACTTTTGTTGATCCTTCTACCTACAAATTCATTTAGCCAGGAAACTGCCTTTAAGTTCAGGTTTCAGCGTCAATGACATCTTCATCTGCACACTGAAAAAATTTCAAAAGCAATCCAGTTAATTATGCTTTTATGATCATGCCCTCTTATATACTATAATTACTTGGTAATCTTTTACACAGATGACATGTCAGCTTTCTAGAGCACTGGGTCATTTCCTCTTAAGTAAAAATTAACTCATGCATGTACTATATATACTATGAACTTACTTTTATGCATTACAATATGACATTCTGATATTCAAGCAGCTTTGAAGTTTAGCTGAGGTTTTAATCTGCCTAGATATTATGAAATAAATTTATTTTTAACACCTTATAACATGAACATGAACTTGACGTCATATCAAATGAAAAATCTAATTTTGGAATTGATTTGAAATAATCAAAACTGCATGAACAGCGATTACTTCAACCTTGTCTGAAATAAAGGACAATTACAAATCTTAAACATGACAGCAGAAGACTAATAATCTTTAAGAAAACAGACAATTTCATCCCACAGCTCTACCACATACACGCACCGTGACATATATCGCTTTGGTTATGCTTCATTAAAAAATCTAAACAGCCAAGAACCACCCATAGCCCATAATAATATCTCTCCACATCTCACAGCCTCCTTACCGCGACGACTCCTCCGAGAATCCTCCGTCAAGCAGGCGGACTTTACAGAACAGAACTCCGTTGACGAACGGAACCGACGACAGCTCATCCAGCTCAAAATCCACTCTGAACTTGAACTTCTTTTTCTTCATCATCTTGACGTCGTTTCCCAGCAGTCCTGTTACCGCTCGATAATGCCTTTGGTCATACGCTGTGGAGAAGCATTACTTTTATTTGTTCATCTCTGGTGAACCTCTCTGTTGTTAAGAGCTGATAGCCGTTAGCCACTGCTGGAATCCCCTTTACTTAATAGAAAGCTAAGCTAACGACGATAATACCGTTTTAACGGATTCTTCTGCCATTAACTACATCGTTACAAATTAAAAACGGTCCTGAAGATGGATGTGCTGGTCCGTGGACATGCGGTGTGTGGTGATGGTCTGTTCCGCTGCTGTATTTTGTGTGTTGTCGTGTAGTAGTGGAAACACTGGCGACGCTTCTTAAAGGGCCAGTCAACTTATAAAGCTGAAATAAGGAAGGGGACAAAGAACAGCTCATAGTACATAATACATGTAATAAACGAGGCAAGGATTGTATATAAAATTGATAGTACACAAAAAGAGAAATTATTAGAATGTCCCCGTGTATATAATATTATAAAATTATGATTTTAAGGTACATCGCTTATTTTGTGTCGTTTGAATTGTTTTCATTGTGACTTTCAGATTTATTTGCATAAATATTATTAATAAAGTTATCAAATTAATAACGTTTACACGAATGCTAAATATTGTTAGTATGATTATAAATACACAGATGTGCACTTCAGACATGGTGATAGCTTTCAGTGTTATGCTGATGATACTCTATATTCTCTTTATATTTCTTCTCAGCCAGGTGAAACACACCAAATTGAGAAACTAAAGGAATGCATAGCTGATATAAAAAATTGGAT
>JAUMHI010000023.1:1855229-1878766 GCA_032359435.1 Enteromius unitaeniatus
TTCGTCGGTCTCGACGTGACGTCTCCGTTCCCTTCTTCAGGGAACGAGGGTTACAATACGTAACCGAGACGTTACTGAAGTTTGTGGTCATCTTTGACATACTTTTCACTTAATGATGCAGCATGTTCTCGATAGGTGAAAGATTTGGAGAGCAGGCAGGCTAGTTAAGTTAGCTGCAGTATGCGGTTTTGCGATGATCTGCTGAAATAAACAAGGCCTTTCCTGAAATAGATGAATATGTTGCTTTAAAACCTTATACTTTTCAGCATTCATAGTGCCTTCCAAAAGATGCAAGCTGTCCATACACTATGCACTTGTGCACCCCCATAACATCAGAGATGCTGACTTTTGAACTGAACGCTGATAACACACTGGAAGGTCTTTAGCCTAAAGGACACAGTGTCTGTGATGTCCAACAAGAATGTCAAATTTGGAAAACATTTTTCCACTTTAAAGCAGTCAATTTTAAATGAGCCTTGACACAACAATGCTTCTGGACCATGTTCATATATGGCTTTCTTGTTTTGCATGATAGAGCTTTAGCTGGCTTCTGCAGATAGCACAGTCGATTGTGTTTACCGACAGTGGTTTCTGAAAGTATTCCTAGGCCCATTTAGTAATGACAGAATCATGGCGATGAGTGACGTCAATTTATTAGTTTTTAGATGTTCTTCCAGCTGAATATTTTCAAACTTTTTAGTTTTCCCAGCCCTTTATTGCCCCCATGCCAACATTTTTTAGACCTGAAGCAGGCTTTAAATTTGAAATGAGCTTGTTTAGTGGATAAAAGCTTACACATTCATTGTGTTCTCTATGTTTTATTGTTATTTTAAAAACAATGTTATTTCATAAGATTTCATTTTATTCAAATTTTAAAAAATGTCCCAACATTTCCAGAATTTGTTTTGTAAGATGTAGCAGTGTTTCATCAGGATTGGATAAATGTATGTTTTTATTAGGTAATTGAATTCTCATTCTGATGGCACCCACCAGCTGAAAACCACTAATTAATTTATAATCACTTCCTCAGCAAATATTGCACATATTAAAAGTTTTTTTTTAACACTTCGTATTTGCTTATCTCTTGAAATAATGTTTGTTCTGACCTGTTTCACACTTTGGCCCAGAGAAACCTGGTTTACACACACAGGTAAAGCTGTTAACTTGCTCTTCACAGTCTTCTCTATCAGTGCATGTATCATTTGGACAGTGGGCTGAAAGAAAGGCTAGATTTATTCAAAAAAGAATAATAATTTACAGAATATAAAACATATTTCTTCCCCAGAAACCCAGACTCAAAATTATTCACATAAAAGTATAGAATTTAATTAACAAATTGAACAAGTAAGGCCACTTTCATCCTCAATTCCTTACCTTTTTGGCATAAAGGATGCTTTTGCAAATTACAGTTTTCATCATTCCACTTTCCATTATTAACTGATTTGAAGGTATACAATTCCACACAGTTTTCATGAGACCTGTCGTTGGGCTCTTTGGGTGCCCAGTTTTGATATTCTGCAGTTTGTCCATTGGCAACCCACATCCAAGTGTCTTTCCTTTTTCTCAGTCCAATCCAGAAGTAGGTTTCTGTGTTGTTTTTTATATTTTCTTTAAGAAAGTGTGTTACATTTTCATTGTGGACCATCACAATGTCTGTGTAATTATCTTTACACCACTTTCTTGTTGCATTCCAGGTCATTTTCTTATTCTCTTCCCAGTGATATGTCCATCCTTCAACACTGACTAAAATATTGTTCATTAAAGGTTATTTTCACAATTTAGAATAATGGGCCATTGTTTACGAGTAACTGCAGGAAGTAATAGGTAGTCCTACATCAACACTTAACTTAATACTATTAACTAATAGAGAAACAAGAATAACTAAACAGGAAGTAGAAAAGATAATTCCTTATTACATATATGATCATTGTTAAATAAACTTGCTGAGAACTACTTGAAAGCTATGACCAAATAATAAAGAATTACCAATTAATTACTGATCACAACAGTAACATCTTAAAAGTAAATTTGTTTCTTTGTGGAAACACATTTATGAATATGATATCCCCCAAATAAGTCAGCAACAGGTTGAAATCCTTACTCTTACCAAAGGATGGATGTTCTCTCTCTCTTTTTTTACTCTCTTTTTTTTACATTTAAGAACATTTAATAATAAAATAATAATAATTATTATAATAATAAAAACTAATTTTAATTAAGAAATTGAATTAGTTCACAATTATAAACTCTAGTTTGTGTCAGTAACTTCAGTATGACTCCAAAAGACCTTTAGTGAAAATAGGCTGGGAACTATTTTTCTTGAAATTAAATAATAATGTTTTCTTGACAAAAACAATTCACATCCTTAATAAAGGCTTCAACTGCATTCATATTGTGTTAAACACAAAACTGCATGTTCCAGGTTACTGTTTCTGAACACGTAGTTATACAGTACATTTGTGTGAGGCAAAAGTGATTTACAGCCTCACACAAATGTATGACAGTACACTATGTGCCAAATATAAAATATGTAAATAACTAACTTATAAATAACTTATTAAATTACTGAGTAGTTACGGTGTTCCTGCCAGCTGACATGGTAAAGCTGGAGTAATTAGTGAGGGGGTCATGTATTTTTCATTTTTAAGCTACTATGAACTAGTGATCTGGACTATTATTGTAAAGTGAAAAACATGGTCAGCATCACTTATGAACATTTTTAAGCGAATTATCATTGTTATTATTGTTTTATGTTCAAGTTTGAAATACACAGAGAACATTCATCCTTTGGAAAGAGTAGTATTCACAAATTCAACCTGTAGCTGACTTTAGATTTGGGGGATCTAAAATTTATAAACAAGTTTCCACAAGGACGCACTTTTAAGACATTACTGTTTTGATGAGAAATTAATTGGTTATTCTTTATCAACTGTTTAACAAGTTCTCAATGAGAATATTTTTATTTAATAACTATCAAATATCTAATAAGGAACTTTGTCATAAATTTGCTACTACTTACTACTTAGTTAACTATGCTTCTTTATTAGTTAATAGAGTTAAGTTAAGTGTTATTGTACAGCCTATTACTTTCTGTGTAGTTATTTGTTAATGGTTCCCCATTCTAAATTGTTATTGTTACATTTATTCCTCAAAATCATTTTATTCTAAAAGGATGATAAATGTAGAATTCACTTACCCAAAATGAACCAGAGATGAAACAACACTCCAATGTTTACAGATTTCGC
Organism: Enteromius unitaeniatus; assembly: GCA_032359435.1. Lineage (NCBI taxonomy): Eukaryota > Metazoa > Chordata > Actinopteri > Cypriniformes > Cyprinidae > Enteromius > Enteromius unitaeniatus. Next base: position 1,858,475 of record JAUMHI010000023.1, read on the forward strand.
TTTAAACACCACACCAACTCCAACCTGAACAATTAAACCAGCCACTTAATTGCTAGTATAAATGGATGGCAATTTTTAAAGGCTTGTATTGAACCAGAAAGGTTCAGATGAAATGCAAATTATAATAGTTGCATACCATGGTTCTCTTTAGTCTCCTTGCGATGGAGTCACTTGTCGTTTGTAGAAGATTGTTAATCTCAGCTCTAGTTGCATTTCAACAGTCTGTTCTCAGATAAAGTCTCTTTTGCTCTGATGAGGGCAATGGGTTTTCCCGCTATATATATGTCATTAGCATTAAATCAGAGGATGTTTCCTCACAGTTTCAAAAGAAAAAATGTTATGTAACAACCTTGGAAAGAATGCCACTTTTTGGAAATTGCTTATCTTTTATACGTTCTTTTATCTTTTCATAAAATTCTGTCTTGCACAATTGGAATGATGCTGAGATGCATATGATTAGATGTTTACTTTAACATCTCTAGGGTATTTCTGTAAAAGCAAACTCACTAAAAACATACAACAAACATACACTCCCTGATTTTATGCAGCTTCTGGGAATTACACAGTCACAGGATACGTCCAGAGGAACACGACCTGGGTCATTTAAACAAAACTCTTCACTGCATTCACAATGCTAATGGCTTTATGTACTTAAAGGTGACAAAAGATAAAGGAGATTTACAGAGATAAACAGAGATTTCATTACCAGCCTTAATTTAGGTGGTAAAATTCAAAAATAGGGCTGGTCATCATAGAAATGGAACAAATCTTTTGAGCACTAAGAGCACTATTGTTTAATACATTGGTGTTGAAAAATGATATATTTATGTTTTTCAAGTTTTAGCCATTCAGCTGATCGAAACATACATGACATGATGAAAATCAAACTTTATTTGTTTACATTTACAATTAGATTAAAGGTGTAGTACTCCCCAAAAATGAGCATTTCCAAATTATTTACTTATCCCTAGCCATTCGAGATGTATATGACTTTGGAGAAATGTCCCAAATGTATCAGTCAAGAGATGTCACTTTTTAGAAATTCATGGTGAACTCATACAGTATGTTCTTTTATCTTGCCAATCATTATCATCACTTGCACAAAGAGAATAGTGCAGAGATGCATATAATGATTAAATCATCATTATTGGATGATTAGAAGACTACACTCATCATAAAAAGGAGTACATATAGTTAAACGGCAAGGATCATTCAGAAGACACTTTGAACTATTTTTGAAAAAGTGATCTCATTAAAATATATAATAAAAACAAACACTTAGCAATTATTCTATACAACTTGAACTACAGTCAGTCACATGATACATCTAAATGAACATGACCTGGGCTGAGTTATTTGAACAAAACCTTTCACTGCAATAACAATGTGCACTTCCAGTGACCTCAATTCTTGCCTTCAAATACACTGCTGTTTATTCAGATGCAATAATTAGTGACATATTAGTCGCTTTATTAATGCTTTGATGTTGAAAAATGTAGGGTTTTTTGTTAAAGTAGTAGACAAAGTTGAAAAAGCACTGCAACACCCAAGTCATAACATCATAAAAATACTTTATTGGTTTACAAATAGTTTAATAGGACCAATACAGTTTTGGAACAATAAATAGTACAAAAAGATATTATTGTAACTATTACATTTATACATTACAGAACAATATGTTCAGTCAAGTAAATCATAAATGCTTCCGTTGGGAAGAAAACAAAATCACATTCAGTTAGGACTGATGGCTAGTAACTGATAATGCCCATAAGACTGAGTATAAAAATATCTAAGCGACTTAAATCATTTGTGATGTCATCCATTTTTATGAAATGTGAGGCAGTTGTCATGTAAAGAAGAATTAAGTTGTTCAGTAATTGTTCATTACACATACTGGCCTGTATATATTTATGAGGAACATATACTCAACATATATGTTGTAAGCTATGTAATGGTATTTTGTTTTATATGAGACTGTCAACACTGTTCTTATAAAACTGTGGAGGATCCTCAAAATCCACGGTACTAAAAATAAAATAGACAAAAGCAGATATAGTCCCATCAGTACCACAAAGGATAAGTAATGACAGTAATGATACAAGAAAAATATAGCCACAAAATAAATATATAAATAAAAAACTCACCTGTTCAGTTCGAAATTTTTAGCTGAAAACAAAAAGACATAATTTAGCATTTCAACTATTATTTCAATTTAGCATTTAACTCATTTTCAGCATATTATTAAAGAATTACAACATTTAGAAACTCAGTAGACTGTTTACTTCACCTTTTCTCCTCAGTCTTTTCAGTATCAAGATGATTAAGCCTAGACCGGAGACGATGGAAGCACCTGAAACACCAAGAGCCACTTCTGTTGCTTTCAAGAGCGACGCAGAGGGATCAGTATGAGCTGAAAATACAAATAAAAGGAATAAGCCATAGAATGTTTTTTTCCATTTATTAGCCAAATGGCATATCTGCATCCCAAAGTCATTATTAGCTGTTTACCTTGACAAACTGCCACTTCCCCTGACCAGCTTCCATTGTGGTTGCACATCACTGTCGTGTTACTGTAGTCTTTAAGTTGGTGGCCTTCATAGCAGCTGAAGAAGCAGTAGGTGCCAAAGGTGGGTTCTTTTGATGAGCAGTTCACATGCCCGTTGACTGGGTCAGAAAGTTGTGGGCAGAGCACTGCTACAGAATTGAAAAAAAGATTTTAGTATGATAAAATTCTCATTCAAAAAACATTCAATTAGGTTGTTTTAATTAATTAGGTTAAATTAACCTGGAAATTAGGCAAAAGTTTATTGATTACCTGCACAGTGAGGTGGTCCCTGACTCCAATTTGCTGCTTTTGTACAGCTGATCTCTGAAGATCCCTGGAGGTGGAATCCCTTAGCACAACTGAAGCTGCATTTGCTCCCATAATTAAAGCTGGAATCGCACCTCAGTTCTCCGTTGACAGGACTGTTAAGTGCTGGGCAGTAAATAACTGTGAGGAAAGTGGGAAATGTATGAATGGATCAGATGGTTTTCATTAAAAGGTGCCATTGCAAAATATTCATCAGATGTTGTTTTGGTTGCACAATGTAAATTCAACTCACATTCACAGGTTGGTGGTTTCCTTGACCACTCTGTGGTAGAAGTGCATCTTGTCGTACCGGAGCCCTTCAGTTCATAACCCTCATCACAGGAGTATTCACATTTAGAGTCATATGAAAAATTTCCATTAGGATGAGAGCAGTGGACAATAACATGATCTACTGGGGTGACATCCTCTGGTTTGCATTTTATAACTGAAAATCAGACAAAGAGGAAAATCTTTAAACTCCAACAGCAGCAATGTTAAAGAACAAAGAACAGAACTACTGCTGAACTATTGTAGGTAGCTAAATTCAAACCCGTCTTACTTTCACAAGTGGGTTGTGAATCATTCCAGTGTCCCTTTGCCCCACAGGACAGTGTAGAGGAGCTGGAGTTTCGCAGTGTGTATCCTTCTTCACACTTAAACTCACAGGTGGACTGATATCTGAACTGGCCCATGGGATGTTGACACCATATTTGTCCTTTCTGTGGTTTGATCAGTTCTGGACATTGAACAACTGCAAAAAAAAGGTCAACGTGTTTTTAAAAAGCTTCTAATCAAATGTGTCATATTTTAATATTACAATGTAAATTCAACTCACATTCACAGGTTGGTGGTTTCCTTGACCACTCTGTGGTAGAAGTGCATCTTGTCGTATCGGAGCCCTTCAGTTCATAACCCTCATCACAGGAGTATTCACATTTAGAGTCATATGAAAAATTTCCATTAGGATGAGAGCAGTGGACAATAACATGATCTACTGGGGTGACATCTTCTGGTTTGCATTTTATAACTGAAAATCAGACAAAGAGGAAAATCTTTAAACTCCAATAGCAGCGATGTTAAAGAACAAAAGAACAGAACTACTGCTGAACTATTGTAGGTAGCTAAATTCAAACCCATCTTACTTTCACAAGTGGGTTGTGAATCATTCCAGTGTCCCTTTGCTCCACAGGACAGTGTAGAGGAGCTGGAGTTTCGCAGTGTGTATCCTTCTTCACACTTAAACTCACAGGTGGACTGATATCTGAACTGGCCCATGGGATGTTGACACTGCATTTGTCCTTTCTGTGGTTTGATCAGTTCTGGACATTGAACAACTACAAAAAAGTCAAAGTGTTTTAAAAAGCATCCAATCAAATTAGTCCTTTTAACTTTACAATGTAAATTCAACTCACATTCGCAGGTTGGTGACTTGCTTGACCACTCTGTGGTAGAAGCGCAACTTCTTGTACTGGAGCCCTTCAGTTCATAACCTACTTCGCAGGAATATTTACACTTTGAATCATATGAAAAATTTCCATAAGGATGAGTGCACTGGATGCTGCCATGATCTGGTGGGGTGACATCCTCTGGTTTGCATTTTACAACTGAAAATCAGACAACAGGTTACATAAATTTCACACCTTTTATTGTCAACAGATATATTAACTTTATCTCGAAAAATATAACCCACCGTGTTCACATTGCTCTCCATAGAAACCCCCAAAGCATGAGCATTTATGGCTGTTTATAGTTTCAACACACTCTCCTTGACCACTGACACAATAGTTGTCTTTGCAGGCGGCTTGGGAAAGAAAAATGAATAATTACATTAAATTAATGTGTTTATTCAACAAATACAGCAGAATGATGCTTCTTTTGTGCATAAAAAATGCATTGGTTAAATGACCTTAAAACCCATAGCAATGAGGTCCACAAAATAATATTGTAACGGAGAAAACAGAGGCATGCGGATCCGTTTGCAGCTTTTTATTAGAGAAGTCGTACAAGGTCAGATACCGGCAAACAGTGCAATGGAGACAACACAGAATCAAAGTCGAAGTACAGGCAGATTTCAGGGCAGGCAGCAAACAATCAGAATTCAGAAATACAGGCCACAGTAATAACTTTTTTGAGTTTTTTCAAGTTTGAGTCTGGCTATTACATTGGTGAGCAATCAGTAAGTGAGTGTGGTAATGAAGTGCAGGTGTGTGTGAATGAAGTGCAGGTGTGGCGTGTAATCAGTCCCAAGAATGAGGCATGATGGGCAATGGAGTTCAGAGCATGGAACTGCTCTAACTAGAGTGCCCTCTGGTGGAGACACAGAGGGAACTCCAGCTGGAGATTGTAACAAATATAGGGTCACAATTAAACCATGTAAAATGTAATCTAGAAGGTAAAATGTCATCTGAGAGTGTAAAATGTAGTAGGCATATTACTATTGTATACTATTATATTTTTAATAGTAAGTTTGTGAATTCCTGTTTAAAAAAACTTGCATAAAGACTACCTACCTGTGTAGCACAGTGCAGTCTTCTTCTTTGAGCAGGACTCATCATTCCATTTGCCGTCATCTTTCCCTCTTTTAATGTATATTTCCACGCAGTCTTCATTGTTCCCTCCATTGGGCTCATTATGTGCCCAGTTCTCAGCTTCCTCTGTAAGTGTCTTATTAGTTCCCACCCAGGTCCAAATGCCATTAATTTTACGAATGCCAATCCAGTAATATCCACTGACTTTTGGAAAGATACTGTTGAGGTGCTCAATCTCTCCTTTGTTCTGGATGGCTACCATGTCGGTGTAATGCTGTCTGCACCACTGTCTGGCAGATTCCCAGTTCATAGTGGACGATGAGGAATGATATGACCAGCCTTCAGTGCCTCTCCATAAATTTAACACTGTAAAATTAAACCATTGTAACTTTAAGTAAACTATGTTGACAGGTTGTAGTTACACTAGTATGGTTTGCTTTCTCACCTGAAGAAATAAGAACAAGGGCAGCCAAAAATTGCAACGGTACTTCGTTGTAGATACCCTGTAAAGTTAAAGAATTATTTCAATTGGATGAACAAAATAGATATTGATAGTAAAATTATAGAAATGCATATTTTAAATGATTTACGTACCATTGTCATGGAGGTACAACTATCAAATGGTCCTCTTAATGGTCTTCTCTGTACTTCTCTACTAATATGATGGCTCGGGTTTAAGAATCTGTTCTGGTATTCACTCCGTTGGGGCATTTATATAGGTGCAGCTATGACTCTGAACTTCCATTCCCGGATCCCCCTGTAACATCAGCCGGATAAAGCAATGGAATTCTTGTTTTTGGAAATACCCCTCTCTAACTCTCTAACTCAAGGAGGAAGCACTTTCTCTTTTTTACACTCTGAAGGCGTTAGGAAGTGGAAGGAAGTGACCTCTCAGGAAATGTTGTAGAGCTTTTGGTGCTGATATTGCCACAGCAGGATAAAAGCATAAATTTACAGTATTCAGAAATAGAAACAACACATTTTGTATTGTCATTGTTGTTGTTTTTTTGTGTTGCTGTTTTTTTTTTTTTTTTTACAATTAAAACTTTCACTTTTTGGTGTGGAAAAAGTAATCAGTGGGAAGATCTAATGGCAAACACACTCACATTTCCTGAGTATCTTCAGCTCTGGTTATAAAGGGAAAAGGGATACAATATGGGTCGAGAGGGGAATCACTTATAATTGTTGCCAGTAATTATTTCATTGGTGTCTTTACTGTATTTCCCCAGTTACATTGAAATTCAATTAGTGGTGACTTTGTTCTACTCTGTGTTGTATAAGTCATGAAAATATACAATAAAAATGTAAGATAAATTAATTTTACAAACTGATATTATACATAAGTTATGATAACTAGAATAATAATACTATTTAAAAAAAGTATTTAAGGAACATATAAATATGTTCACAATTAAAAATATTCACAATTTACAATATTCACATTTTTCTTTAATTTAGTTTAAAAATCTAATCTAATCAAATTTGTTTAATAATTAAAACTATCTGGCCCATTTTTAAATTTCCTTTGTTTATTTCCTATTATTGTACTTAAGATCCCCAGAGGTTTCTCGTTTTGAAGTTTGAGTTTTTACAGCTTGATTTTTGTTTGACCTTCACCGTTTTGGGATGCCACTCTGTTTAATTTGTTTGCACAGGTTTGTACCAGCTTCCTCTTAACAGAAATAGCTGGAAACCGGGAAATTGAGCGAAGAAAAGAATAATAATAAATATATGTCAAAATAATCTGTGCCACTTATCCAATTGATATAAAACTCATATCCAAAGAATTATTATAGAAATATCTCCAATTCGGTTTTTCTTATTCTTTTTATTCACCTAAACCATCAGAGTGGATATAATTACAGTGATATACTACTGGGCCGTTGAATGCTTGAATCTGATTGGCTGACGAATATATTATCACATATTAGCCTATTCTACACGTGATATTTATCTTGATGTTTTTTTTATGATAATTATATGGATCTGACAGAATTGATGCACAGCTGCATGTAGACAAAACATTTTCACACATGAAATACTCAAAAGATTACTGATTGCGCTTTGGATTTGGCTATCATAGCTTTAAAAAACGTTGTTATGATGGTAGGCTTATAGATTTAGGACAATTTTCATTGTGAAAGTCTTGGTCGAGGTTTAGACGATAAAATCTATACATATAGGTACTGGGAAACTAGTAATAATTGAGGAATTAGTCAGTGACGTCAAAGATTAAACATCATTCAAATAACAAGGCATACAAAACAAACAAACTGACAGACCAACAATATTGATATTTGTGGAAAAATTACAACATCGTGGTTACGCCATTAATTTGGGATTAATTTTTTTTCTAGATGACCATAATGGAAACATTTCCTAAAGCACAGGAATTGCTACAGAGATTAGATATGGGTTTGCTGTGTGGGCTGAAAGGGAAACTCCACAAGTCTGCGAGAGCGAGATAAAGGGCATAATGTCACAAGACATGCTAATGTTATTTTATTTCAAGCTTGATGTAAACTGTATGAATTTGCATTACGTATTTCCGGTTTGCGTACTGGCGTGCGTGACGACTTTGGTTCGGCTGTGTTGCCTGCAGCTGTCACTGCGAAGATGGCAGACGCACTCAGCAAAGTTCCTGATGTCGACATTGATCCGGAGGGAAAGTTTAAATACATATTAATAAACATAAAGGTTAAAGGTGGTACGGAACAAAAAGTGATAGTAAGGGGAACTAAAACAGCGGAGTACCACAGTAAGTGAAAGTGCAATAGCGTATTTGACTGGTTCTGTAACGTTACCCAGCGAGTTATCTTTATCCTGTTCAGACAGCTCTGCAGTATTTATAATCAGCTGTTCCTCACTGTTTATGGGCATTGAGAAAGATACTTCAAAGTAACGTTTTAACGTTTATATAAATGGTTGACAGTTATCACTTAAGTTATTTAGAGGTTTGACTGAGAAGAACATGTGTCCGTGAAAACAAACCCAATCAGGGTCATTTAGTAAAAATTGAGATTTATGGATTGTCTGAAAGCTGAATAAATAAGCTTTACATTGATGTTTGTTTGGAAAGGAAAATGCAGAGATCTGAAAATCTTAGGGTGCAAAAAAATAAATAGATAAATATTGGGAAAATCGCCTTTAACTTGTCCAAGTCTTTAGCAATGCATTTTACGAATCAAAATATTTATTTAGAGCAAGAAATTTACACTCAACGCAAACTCAGCACACCTGAGAAATGGGTGCATAAGAAAAATTATGATAATAATCTCAAAACCAAATATTTGTACTTATGACTGGTTTTGCGGTCCAGGGTCACCTATAGTACTGGTAGTAGTAGTGTGTTTGGTTGATGTGTTTTTAGTGTTGCCAGTGTAACTGGACTAAACATGAGCATGGAATAGTTCATTACATCCCTCAACTTTTTTATTCAGTTCACATATTTGAAAAAGTGAATCCTGCTATGGAGGCCTTGGGACTGGAGTGTAGTTGTCTTGGTGGTGGCAAGATTGAGCACAACAGCACAGACAAGACACTTCTGGTGTTTGGAGAGTCTACGGTAATACCCTTAACCATTATAACAACCACTTAATATTGTGACACAAAATAAGGTTACAGCAGGGATTGCATGGACATAAGAGATCGAATCTCATAATTTTAAGGAAATCCTTTAATATGCTAAATAGACCAGGTATGTGAAGTGAACTAACTGCAGTACAATAAAATAAGCTTGGGCCTTTCAAACCTTTTATAAACATTATTTGTTAAGCATGTTTTTGCTGTTAGAGCCTGCTTTGATTATTTCATATATCTTTCTTTTCTAGGGATATGGGAAGGCTGACCATTCTGTCACAGTGGAAAAGCTAAAATCGGCCTTTAAAGACTACAAAGTCACAATGGAATAAAAAGTCTAAATGTATCACTTTAAATTCCTGGACATGATTTTTTTAAAGGAAGCTATATAATTTGGTAACACTTTAGCTATCCCTCATTTTCTTTTGGACAAATTCTTAAAAAAAAAAAAAAAGCGTTCACTGTTCTGTCAGCAGTTTCAAATTTGAGGTTAGATCACTGACCTTGATAGCAAGGTCTAAACTGCACCGGAACTCAGCATGTGTTTTGCAGAGGGATAAGCATATCCAGTCTCCTGTCTCCATTATGGAATGTGTCAGTGTAGAGATCAGGAACAGATAAAAGAGTGTCTGCATCACTCAGTAAATCTTACTGAACTTGTTACTGGACTTCATCGAGAAATTTGGCATTGAGATACAAGCACACAAATTCATCATATGAAACTAATTTTCAAACCTTTTCACTGAACAAATCATTGCATTTTCACCATGGCAATTAAATAATAAAGGCCCATTGTTGTGTCAAGCCTTACATTTATAGGTATTGTGCATATATAATTTTATTACAAAAGAACCCTTAACAGATCTTGTTTGAAAGATGGCATGTGTACTGAAAAGAAGTGATTTTCCCATCCTGCTTCTTAAATTGAAACCTTTACCAGTTTCCTCAAGCCCCTGGGAACCTGAATATGACCCTCATTGTCTGTTACCATCAAGAGGTTAAACAAGACAGCATACACAGCAAAAATACACTTAATAGTGCCTTCATTGTTCTAAAAGGTGCTAGTGCCATGTGTTTTGTTTTTTTTAGCAGAGGTCATCTCAAAAAGGAAAAAAGGTTTGATATGATCTAACAGTGTTACAGCTTTAGTAGTCATTAATTTTAATTCAAGGTAAGTATTTTTTATTTAGAACAAAATGTATGTAGTAAGGCTGAACAAGTTGATGTGCTGTGATTAACTACGGTTTTGTTTTCCCTGTGAAATTCCCATTTTCCTGTGACACATTTAGAGTCTATTTGAACATAACGGGACTGCATTTGGAAGTTCCTGTAGATGTTATCGCAATCATAGCCTTCTGTTAATAAGCTTTTGTTTCCCCTTCGCATGTGGCTGGCACACGTGTTCACACTTACCGTCAAGGATGTTTATAGAAAAATCTAAAGGTGTCACTTTGTAGTAGAGGGGTGTGACACTCCAGACAGTATTCTGGTAATATCTTGAATCGGTGTAGGAATGTGTGGTCAGCTCCCTATTCCTGCTCTCACTTACAGGAACCACTGGCGTGTTTTCATTCATCTAAATGTATACTGTTGCCTATCAGCCTTCTTTACAAATAATAAAGATATGATTATGAAGAAGTTGCAGATGTGAAGTCATTCAAAGTAAGTTTTTGTTAAGAGCTCATCAAGACATTAACAATGTCAGAAATAATATATGTATCCCCAAAATAAGTCAACAACAGGTCTTTTACTGTTTATCTTACCAAAGAAGTCTTAAAATGTTTCTTGTTTAATTTAGAACTTCATTGCCATTTCCTTGATTAGGATGGTCCATATAGCAATTAAGCTTGTTTGAAGTTGGGTGGGGATATAATTCATGACACTATAAAATAGTGCTACAACAGCTTGCTGCAGTGTGGTTGTGTGGTATTATTACTGCTCTCATAATGGGACTTGGCCAATGTGTTCTTGTGCTTTTAGTGGTGATCACATTTGATCATGTGTATTGTGCCAGAAGAAAGGCTTGGGGGTTACAGGCCCGTGCGCTGATGCAAGAATCAAAAGAAAAAGATTCTCAGCTTGAGTTAAGGAAACCAATCCAAACTCCTTATAGGGTTCCATCTCAGAGGCCTCAGTTGGCACCGCTTATTTCAAATCTTGCAGCTTCAAGTATTCAGTCCAAACAAGAATTGCAGGGCCCTGCCAGGGAGCTGAAATGGAAGTTCCCAAAAGTCCCAGAAGAGCCAGTACAGCCAGATTTTAACTTTGAATTGCAGCAGCCTGGACCACCTAACAGTGTAGCAGTCCAGTGTTGGGAAAATGGGGTGCATGTGGAAGTTAAGCAAGACTTCTTTGGCACCGGCCAGCTACTTGAGCCCTCTCACTTTTCTCTAGGGAGCTGCAGTGTAGTGGACGTGGATGCAACAGCTGGAGTCCTAGTCTTTCAATCGCCGCTTCAGGAGTGTGGTAGTCAGCTTGTGGTGTGTCTTCTGGCTTTTTTTACTGTATTGTGCACTTGCTCAGAGTGCTAGATTCCTGCTGTATTTGGCAGCTTTTAAGTTTTTTTTTTTTCTTATTTGCAGGTGACTGAGGAGGAGCTTGTCTATATCTATAGCCTTGATTATAGACCAGCAGCATTACAGAACATTCCTATTGTAAGGTCCAGGGGTGCTTCAATTGGTATTGAATGCCACTACCCCAGGTAATGTTTCTTTGAGTTTCATCACTAGTACCACTTTGCTATTCAAGTGTTCTGGAGCTGAATAAATATTTCAATAAAGGAGACGGAATGTAAGCAGTAGTGAACTGAAACCAGCTTGGATCCCATATCAGTCCACCAAGGTTGCAGAGGATATTCTGGTATTTTCACTGAAGGTCATGATGGGTCTGTACTGCTTGGCTTGTACCACTTTTTTTTCTTTTTTTCTTTTTCTTTTTTTGAGGTGTCTTTTATCTTATTTACCCTGTGGGTTTTTTTTTTTTTTTTCTTTTCTCATCCCTCAAGATGACTGGATGTTTGAAAGGGCTTCGAATGTGTTCTTCCTGAGTGACATCATCAATATTCAGGCATCCGTAATGCAGTACAACCATGTCCCCCTTCGTGTATTTGTGGACAACTGTGTTGCCACTGCAGTTCCTGATGTGAACTCTACTCCAAAGTATTCTTTTATTGAAAATCATGGGTAAGAACCTTCAATGAGGTGCAAGGGGGTGTGTGTCTTTAAATATACAAGATCCTGACAATGTCTCTTGGTGTTTTAGCTGCCTCACTGATGCAAAGTATACAGGCTCTGTGTCCAGATTTCTGCCCCGAGTGCAAGATAACATGCTCCAGTTTCAGTTGGAAGCTTTCAGGTTCCAGCAAGAAAGCAGTCACTCCGTATGTATTGACTTGACTCGTGGTCTACCTATACAGTTCACACTTTTATGTAGAGGTTTAATCTTTTATATAAATAACATTCTTGCATCTAATAAGTGACCTTTTTCTACAGATTTACATCACCTGCCTTCTAAAAGCAAGCGCAGCTTCATTTTCTCAGGTTGATGAAGATCATAAGTCTTGTTCTTTTAGAGCAAATGGGTGAGTCTTTTGGTGGGTAAATCCACTACATTGCTCTATTATATACATGGGTATTATTATAATTTATTTTTAATTCTTCCCCAATCAAGATATTTAAGTGTTTCTGTAGGCAGCTTTAAGCCCTATGTAGTTACTTCTACAGCCTTTAAAATTTAAAATTCCATAACGCTTATCCCAGCAAGTGGAGTTTTTGGATGAAATAAGTGAACTTGCACTATGGTCAGCATTGTTAGTTTTACTATTGGTGACAATTATAGAATGAGCCGTATTTTATTTATTATTTTTTTTAGATGGGTGTCTTCTGAAGGGAGTGATCAGGTGTGTGGCTGCTGTGACACAAGCTGTGGATTGAGAACAGCTGGCAAGTTTCCCAAAGTTCCAGGTATATTGAGAACCAAGCCCAAAAGGAATCTGCTGAACTTCTGTCCCTTGTTTACTGATTACTGATTTTTTTTTAATTTTTTTTTTTTTTTTTTCTCCCCTCCAGGTTTGCAGTGGGAGGGAAAAGCCCAAGTTGGTCCTCTCCAGGTCAGGGAACACCTACAAGCAAAAAATGTTGTTTGATGTTTTTTAATAAAGCTCTTTCTAAATATTGTAAGAGTTGTTGGCTTTTTTCCCCCCACCCTTCACGTCAGAGTCTGGCATGGGCTACCATAAAATCCCACTTTAACTGATGTCCGTCATAAACGGAAATGATACACAATGATGCATGGGAAAAATTCATCTACCCTAGTGGGGTGCAAAAAAACACTGCATGTAGGAGTTTTAGATTTATAATAATTGGCTTTAATTTCTTTTGTAAATGTTAGGGTAACTTTTCTGGTTATTACTACGCTTTGGCATATACAATCAAAAGCTTCCAGTGTTTTACTTTACAATTTGGTAGGTTGTGCGTGTGCTGAACTCCTCATCATCGTAATCAAATTTTTACGCTTTGTACATTGATTATGCAACACTACTTTAGTGATTGGATAATAAAGTGCGCGTGCCGTTTTCTGACCAATCACCGTCGAGTGCGGTTTGAATGAGATGAGTTTAAACTACACATAAGAAACCGCGCGAATTTGGGAGACGTACCATTTCACGTTAGAAGGGGAATTCGTAAGCGCTGTACTTATTACGCAGGTGACCTAAATACGCCGAATTAAATACTAAAGCGAGAATGAAGTGGTTTCTGTAGCGTATCATAAAACAAGGCCAAAATGCTGCTTAGAAAGTCATCCAACTGATTTCGCTATCTTGAGGAATCCCCATGTATTGCTGGCTAATGAAATTGCCCAGCCGAAGGAAATGTGAAGAGCTCCAGCATAAGTCATAAAAATGCTTTGAGGATCTCATTATTATCACATGAAAGCGTTTATTAATGGTTGTAGTTTTCTTAAGTGAGTCGGTAAGTTGTGAGAGGATCATTTAAAAAAAAAGCGTAGCGTCTGGTCAAAATAACATTACGTTTAACTCGCCAAGAAAACATGTTTGGTCATCTTTTTTCTATTCAGCGAGATGTTTGTGACCTACATGCATAATTCCACTAAAGTTGCAACTTTGTTTAACGTTACAATGCAGGAGTGTTTTGAAAAACGTGACCAAAATGTCTCAAGTGACCCTTTTGGATGAGGTCTCTCAGTGGAGCCAGGAGACATGTCGACAAGAGCTCAAAACAGTCCTGCCTAAATTAGTTATATCCTTTCAGGCTTCCTTCTCTAAATCAATGCATTTGTAGTTTAAGGTATGTTGTTTATTGCATTATGTAGACGGTGACAGTTGTATTTGTTTAAGGCTACGTTACTGTCATTGATGTAACTATATGATTAAGATTGGCCTTGACACTTGACAACGCCATGCATCATGATACAGACAGCTGGGAAGAGCACACAAGTAAGTCTAAGCTGTCTTTAAAACCGCAAACATACAAAGATATAAGTAAACCTTTATTCATGCTTTGTTTTAAAACAAGTTCCTTTCTTGATACATATTTCATTTGTATAACCTTCACAGATATTCTGAAAATAATTGCAAGCCGCTTCCTTCCTCATCTTTCTTTATCTGAATTAGAGCCGGGGTGTTTTTCCACTCTCTTGCCCAAGGTTTGAGACCTTATTCTTTTTTTTACCTGACAGCTTGAGTATTCGTGGTGTTATAATGATAATTAAATAAATTTAATTAAGCCATACTGTTAAGGAATATATGTTAAAATAACTCCACTTGCTATTAATAATGAATAAATTTTTTTTACAAGAAAAAAAGACTGAGGTTGTTTCAAGCAACCCAATTATAGTGAATTATGTCAGACAGCGCATTTGCACTGCAAGTTAAATATAAAACCCTAGAAAACAAAATCTTTTGGTAGTGAATTAATGAACTCCTCAAATGTGTGATTCATTCATATAAAAAGTGCTTTCAGACATCATTACTTATTTTAGTTTTACTTCAGTTTCTCAGGCTGGACTGCAAATACCACCCAAAATGTTGTCATCATCAATTAGAAAAAACAAATTAAAGTCACACAATAATCGATCGTTGCTGTCATTTTGGGTACTCGGGCCAATCCATATCTGTAGCCTGAAATAATCAATGGGAAACATGTTTTGATGTGTTGTCTCCACAGGTGGTAAAGGTGTTTGCAAGACATTTGGAAGAAATCAGCAAGCAAATTGGAGGCCTTTCTAGTCAAAACACAGAGCTGCATGTATTTTTGAGAAACATATTGAAGGTTTGAATATGCCGTATTTGTATTTTAAGTTTGTGTACTGCAGTAAAAATACTTCATTTTCCAGTCATATTGATTTCTGCTGTTGTGTTTTTGCCAGATGATGGTCCAGACCCTGGAGTCTCTCTCTGGCTGTGTACGTCATGTCTGTTCCTTTGAGGGATCTGTGGCTTTTGATGAAATTCGCTCTCTTCCCACTTGCATCCTCAGAGTCCTAAAAGACACATTCCAGCACTGCAAGGTACAACATTGCTTTTATATAGGGCACTGGACATATTTGTTTTATGCTTTTTCAGTGTGTTAGTGAACTGTAATAGTGGTTGAGCAGAGAATTTAATTTCCCCCAAATTTTACTGTGATGTTGATGTGTTTATAGGACAGTGAGGTCATGTACAGTGGAAGACTGTCACTGGTGGGAGATCTGCTTCAGGGCCTGTTTAAAGAGGCCTATTCTTTGCAAAAGGGTCTGATGGAACTGTTGGACAAAATTAACTTGGAGGACACCGCTTCTGAGGAGGAAGTGTCTGATATTGTCACAGGTTTGTGGTATCTGTGTGAGGGGAAAGGTTCAGTGTGTTTCAAACAACCTCCAGTGAAGAGATGGATGCGCTTTTGAATAGTTATTTTGAATTTTTTACCTGGCTTGCAGTGATTCACAGTCTGCTGGACATGTGTTCGGTCATATCCAGATTGGACGGTGCACTTCATGCTAACACATGGAAATTTATCATTAAGTGAGTATAATGAAGCCCTATATCTGTTTTAAATGTATTTTTAGTTGCATATAGGAATAATAAGAGGATTTTAATGTTCTGAAGTAAAAAAAGAAAGCCTCACTTTTGCTTGATGTTGAGTTTAATGCAGTGTTTCTCAGTTTTTTTGACTACAAGCCCCCCACCCCCTTGTCTAAGACAATATATGATCTAATCTGAACTTGAAAAATGCATGAAAACTAATCTAAAAAGATGTTGTCATTTTAATGCAGTACATTTACATTTTAAAACCTCCTCATCCCCAAACCTTAAAAGACGTTTAGACAATATAATTTAAATTACCCATAATAATTATACAGCCTATTATGTAATAAATAGACAAATTTATGTACTAACAGTGTGTGTTTGATTGCAGACAGAGCGTGAAGTACCAGTCATTAGTAGAAGATCGGCTTCACCATACTGACATAGCCTTCTCGTTGTGTGAAGACCTGTATACATCTGTTCAGAACTGTTTTGAGCTGGGTCAACAGATCCAACAGGCAGGCCTGCAGGTAGGCTTTTCTTCAGTTACATTTTTAACAGAACAGGGTGCTTTTTTTACTTGGCATGGGGTTTTTTGTATTGTTCGTTGTGGTATTTGAAATTTTACCTAGAAACGTTGATCAGGGACTTTTTTTGGAAGGAATAGGCTAAGATAAATAAATATGTGTTTTTATATTAAAGGCAGTTTATATCTGACTTCCTCCTTTTGTTTCTCTTAGGAAATTGTGCACTGTCCAGAATATAAGCTTTTCCAAAAAGCAACAAAGATGTCTAGGTTTTTTGCCAACACATTAGTCCATTATACAAAGGTAACTTGAGGGGAAAGTGAAAGTTAAAAAACTTTGAAAACATAGAAAAATAAATACAATTCTAACAGTCTGAAAGAGTTTTGATATACTTTTGTTGTTGTTGGGTTTTTTTGTCTTCGTGATAGGAATTTAAAGCATTCCTTTCCAAGTCATGCCATCGATTTCACCAGTTGCATCTCCAAATCCACAGGTAGATGAAAGATATGTAGCATAAGATTTACACTCATAACATAGGGATTTTTAAATCAAGCCAAAGTTTCATATTTTTCCAATCAGTTTTTGTCTATTATGTATAATTTAGTTTGAGGTTTTTCCCTCCACAGCAAGTTCCCTCCATCTGTGTGTGCCCCGTCTGTACCCTCTGTCCTCAGTGAGGAGTTGAGAGTAGCGGTTTTGGTTCCCATGGATGCCATGCTGACGCAGCTGCTCTCCTTCCGACCCTTTGCAGAATCTGTCCTGGACCCAGATCACAGTAAGCTGCTTCTTGCAAACTACTATAACAACGTCCAGGGTCCTCTTGAACCCTGGAACATTCCTTTTAACATTTCCTCCAAAAAAAACGAAAAACATTTGACTTGTACGTTGTAAGTTCATAGATCACTTAGCCTGGTCATTAAATTATTGTTCTGTTTGTAATGTGAGTGATGGGGGGAATGTCTGGAAAAGCTCAGGAGGGTGAGACGAATTGTTGATGAATTTCTGTCAACAATGTCAAGGACAGTTATATAAAAATGAAAGAGAGACTGACTGTCCATGACATATTGCTGAGTGTATATCCTGTGCGTTTCCAGGTCACTTAAACTGAATTAGAGCCAATGCCCTTTCATTATTACAGGGCAGTTCATCCAGTACTGCAACATGTGGATTTGCGCTCTCTGTCTCACAGGTTTTGGATTTTTGCCTGATTCAGTGCAGCTTTTACGAGCCACTTTAGAGACTATACCGAAGTTAACTTCAAAAATGTGTGTGTGTGGGTTGGGGAGTTATACAAAAAATGATTCCCACAACATATTAATTTGTTTCCTTGTTTTAAGTATATTGCACTTATTCATTCTGTTATTTTAGTAATATCATGACTGTGCTTGAAATTAAAATGAAAGAACATGATTACATTATGACCACAGATCAAACAAGGTCACTAATAAGTTGGACAAAATGTAATTTTAATGGTTTTCTTTTTCTTCTTGTTTGTGCATTTTTAGAGTGCAGTACAGAGCTTTGTTTACCACAGTGTCTGCTACTGGTGAATGTATTGGATAAACTCTCCTCTAAGCCAGAGGAGGCGCTGCAGCTTTGGAGTGATGGCAGCCAATTTTCGGAGGAAACTCCCAGGTACTTTACGCTGTAATTTAGAAGAATGCATTTGGCAAACCTGTCAACAGTGATGCAGTCATTATTTTGAGTTTAAATATCAGTAATCATACAGCATATCCTAAAATGGCTTGGCATTTATTGATAACATTTACAGTTTTATTTGTTAGCTAGTTATTTTGTTAAAGGGGTGGGTTTGTTGAAGGCTTGGTTGTGTTTATGGGGTGACGTAACATGTTCATGCCTTTTCCTCGCTTATGAACAACCCATTTTCGTACATGATAAAAGCTCTTTGTGTTTTCTTGATTTTGTTAGTTCTTGGACTAATTTGAGCGTCCTTAAACAGTGCAAAACAGACATTTAAAGTTTGTACTTCTGATTCCTATGATGAAAAATCACTTCCTGCAACTGCATTCCCACATCATCAGAATCGCAGGTGGTTTAGCCAGCCTAGTGTGTTGTGATTCGCTAACCGCCTAGTGCACATTGTCTAGAAGTGATTCTTAACTGGTTTGGCCTCGGGACCCACGGTTTCCCATGGTCATCAAGTTGCGCCCCACTCTCTTTCTCTATAGGCCTATATATATATATATATATATATATAAATTTTATAAATATATTTGTGGTGTGACGAGATATTGCGAGATGCGACTGGTCTCGCAAGAACTTGGCGATATCCTCGCGATAGTGGTATGATGTGGCGCAACAAATCTCAGACAGAAAACTGCTGCCGCATTCTGCTTATGACGTGCTGACTCGAATTCCAAATGGTTTTCAATGGTGACTTTATCGCGTCCGGTGTAGTTAGACTTAAGGCCCGGGTATACTTCACTTTCCACGTTCTGTTCTGTTCTGTCTCGCGCGCAGCTTTCAAAGTATACTCAATCGCAAATTACTGTGCACGGACGAGCTCGACACATGCGCAATGCCACCAATTGACTTTGCACTCTTTCAGCATTCTTCTCATGCATACACTGTTATACGCGGACGGTCCTTGCAGTCTCAAAAATTGCCTGCACCCTGTCTGTGAGCCCTCCTGATGACGAAAATTACATAATCGAGATGGCCGAAGTATACTTTGGTCTTTAAGCTAGCATGGTGTTTGCTGTAGACAAGTTTGTTAAGGTATTCGGCCCGACTCTATTTTTTGAAGCTTTTTTGGAAAAATTTGCTTACCCGTCTTTTAAAGGAATATTTGTTTTTATTTATTTATACTATTTAAATTCTTTTTTGTTATTTATTGTTAATTACTTGCCTGTCAGTTTGTGGCAAAATATTTAGAAGTGTTCACATGTTGTTTATTACTGCATGTAATTCATTAAAATTGTTTAATTTCAATAAGTTGATTATAAAATACACCTACATTTTTGGAATGTTTTGTTAAATAAAATGCTATTTTTCCCAATATATATTTTATCATTGAGGATTTATTTTAAAAAGTCCAAAAATCTCGTCTCGTCTCGTCTCGTCTCATCTCGTGGGATAAGTGTCTCGTCACACCCCTAATATAAATTTATAAAAACAAAAAAAAAAACATTTGAATCAGATTGATTTAGCAAAAATTAAGACCTTTTAAAAATGTGACTAGTACTTCATAAAGGGTAAGACTATTAAAAAAGTCTACTTAATAAGGCTATTAAATAGCAGTCCCAAAGTATTTTTTGTTAATATAATTAAGTTGGTATGAGCCACCAAAAAAAATACGAAATGACACAAAGTGAAAATATTTTTGGGTCAAGGAAACAATTACCATAGTGAATATACAATCCTGACGTGAACTGTTAATGAAACATGGAAACTGCTCCTGAATAGCACAAATATCATACCTTCACGTAAACCCTTCCCAGTTAAACACACATTATGTTATTTATCGCTACTGTACTTTTATTACACATGCTGCATGCTCTAATTATTTCTGCGCTTTATTGAAGTGATAAACAGCATGTCACCGCATTGTGCTATTGAACTCCGAGCACGATATATCTGACAGGACAGAATTGTTTTTGAGGTGGGAGATGAATTAACGGTAACACTTTAGAATAACGTTCCGTTGTAAGCCTTTTATAAGTCATTTATAAGTGATTAGTTAATAATGAAATGTTAATCTACAAAACATTCACAAATGATTAATAAGTGATTATTATGTTTAGTTAATTAATTTACAAGTCA
>JAUMHI010000023.1:1883105-1897056 GCA_032359435.1 Enteromius unitaeniatus
AGAGTTTATTGTCTTTGGAGGTCTTAACATTTTTTTCATGTCCTCTGCAGGCGTGTGAGTTCAATATTTATCAGAAGAATTAAATTTCTTTAAATCCTACAGTACATATAGGAGAACTGCATTTTAACACTGTGGATTACATATAGTATCACATTTTATACACAAATTGACAAAAACAAAGATTTTAATGTCTAAACCCCTCTTGCTGTTATACATTTGAATATAAAAATGCACTACTTTTATGGGGAGAGTATAACATATAATTATTATTGTCATTGCATAAACTTATGGGAGTGCTCCAGATTTATTACCCATGACTCATCAGATTACGGTAAGCTCATTGAACACTATTTATATCTCACACACACTATACAATTTTATGTATCAAATAAGGAGTTGTCTTTTGTTACATGCCAACTACCATCTATAAATGTATAACAAATTTCTTACAGCATTAATAATTTGCTATAGTATCAACAGACCATAAATAACAATAAAGTTTGTATGAGCAACAATATTACACATTCAATTTTAATGTAATTATTGTATATCTATATTTTAAAGTTATATTTCATCATTAACTTGACCACTGCTAGAAATTTGTGTGCTCTCTGTTATTTTAACAGATGAAGCGTAGATCATAAGAGCATTTGATTTAGGTAACATACATAGCCGGATATTTAGAGAAACAAGGACAAGGTTTGTGTGGGGTTTTCTGGCACATAATGTGACGTTTAAGAACCTAAACCCCTGTTTCTTCCAATTGACACAGCAACACATAACCGGCATTATCAGAAATCTCCACTTTGGCCGGAGCTTTTAGAAATAATCGTTTTCTGTGATAAAAACTGAGTTTTCGTGTAAATTAGAGGCCAAACCACAGGGAAATATCAGCGTCTTCCCTTTGCGTAAACGCGGCCTTAATGTCTTTTTCATATAGTGAAATGTCAAGAAATTCGAAAATCATCTAGAGGAATTCAATACATCAGATTAAATAGAGTTTGACACGGATATTCTTGTGACGCCACATTAAAATACCAGACACTAAAAATAAAGCACTGACAGCTCATTTAGTTACTGGCAGGTCAGGATTATTTGTAGCACCACCCTATTATTAAAAATACTGTTTCAACTCTTTTGAGTGACATATGAAGTGTCATCTGCACTTTAAAAGCCAGCAGTCTTGTTTGAAAAAAGGTGAATACTTAATTTAATTAGCATTACGTAAAGTGGTGTGTTGTTTAAATAAAGACTATGAAGTCTGCACACAGGGGAATGGTATAACAAGGTGTAATGGAATTTTAAAGATCCAAGGCTAGCCCCGACTGCCATAATAATAATACATCAACACCCTGTACAAAAAATATTTGCAAGAGCTCACATCGACAATGAAAAATGCCAGAGGAAAGTATGTGCCCATCCCAAATGAGCAAGTAGGTTTGCCAAAAATAAAAAAAAGAAAAGGGTAAATGTATGTTAAGAACATTTCTTATTGAACTTTCAATATAGAAAAATATACAAATAATTAAAATATTAAAATAATTTTAAAGGGTTAGTTCACCTAAGAATGAAAATTTTGTCATGAATTACTCACCCTCATGTCGTTCCAAACCCAGAAGACATTTGTTCATCTTCAGAACACAAAAATTAAGATATTTTTGATAACATCAGAGAGCCATCTGTCCCTCCATAGACAGCAAAACAACTAAAATTATCCAGATTCAGAAACATAGCAAAAACATCAGTAAAAAAGTCATTAGTGAAAATGTGACATTAGTGGCTATACCTCACTTTTGCAATGCCACGAGAATACTTTTTTGCACAAATAAAACAAAAATAACACAATTAACTCTTCTCCTGTGACTAACATTTTCTGCCATGCTCAACACACCGTATACGCAAGCTTTAACATATTTGACATAATCGGACTTGTTTACATCCAGGTGAAAGTGCACGCAATTGCGCAATCAGCGTACTCTTGCGCAGTAGTGTTCTCTAAAATGACAGAAGACGTAAGTCAGGGGAGAAGAATGGTTGAGTATATGATGTTATTTTTCTTTCCTTTGTGCAAAAAAAATATTCTCTTATCGTCACAAAACTGTAGTTGATCCACTGATGTCACATGGATTTACCACGTTTCTCGACCTGGGATCATTTAATTTGTATTGCTGTCTATGGAGGAACAGATGGCTCTCTGATTTCACAAGAGTGAGTAATAAATGACAGAATTTTAATTTTGGGGTGAACCTACCTTTAAATCAGAAATTAAAACCACCATTCAACCTATTGGTTGGAATTTTCATTAAAATTTCATTTTCTTTTAGGAATGAAGCAAGTGACTTTTTTTGAATGACTCAATGAATTAATTATTTCAACTAATTTGTTCAAAATCACAGATTCATTCAGAAAATTTATCAAGACACCTTTGTGATAAAATGTCAATATTGATGTGTCTAAAATGTCATTTAGGTATTAAATTTGTTTATTGAACCATAGGATAAAATCACATTTGCAATTATGAATGTTCAGAAAAAAGCACTCCTGCATATAAATATATAAAACAAGAACATATACAGGACATACAACCAGATGCACCACTGACACAGGGGTCAAGGGGTCACGACCCACTGCAATTTTGCCCACAATCAACACCTGCACTTTTGATAAGAGAATGCGCTAACTAAAACTTCCAACAATGAACATCACCACCAATATTGTTAAGAGGCAAAGACAAAATAAATTACAATTATGGGACAGTACTGCACGTTGCCTTCTGACAGCAGCCCTAAACAAACAGTGAGGGAATTTGGCTGTGTCCACCAAAGCATACTTCTAAATTGTTTCACGTTTGGTAATTTTTTCCTCAGTGCAGGGAGTTGAAGAATGTTCAACTTTGTGTAAAACTCATCACTGTCACTTTGTAGTCAACCAAACAATCAGTAGTGGAGGGGGTGGGACTACTGAATGTTCTCCAGCTGAACATCAATGGAGAAGTTAATATTGCTTGTCTCTGAGTATTTTTTTCTTTACTTGATCGATTTGTCAGACTATCATAATATTGTTATGTTTGGAGAAACATTGCATGGTCAATGCGTCTGCTATTACTTCAGTGCATTCACAGCTGAGAGTTTTAAGCAGAGTGTCTGGCGTTTTCAGCTAAATAAAAAGCTTTGGTGGACACAGAGCCTAACTTGTGCCTGTCTCACCTGCAGCACAAATTTGTTAGTCTACCTGGCACAACCAGAAAGATAAAACCAGCAAAACAAAAATGTATTGACTAGTTTTTTGTTTTTTTTTCAAAGTCAAATAGATAATAAGTAAGTTGACATCAATTTTATACATGACCAGATTAAATTAAATGTCAATTGTTATCATTTCCCCAGCTATTTAGCCAGGTTAGTGATGCTCCTTACAGGCAGCTTTAATAAGTAAAAGTTGTGTTGCGAAACAAACAAGATTTAATCATCAGCATAATGGCACTGACCCCATAAGGACTAAACTCTATGTTAAGCTGATTTTGTCCAAGCAAGCAATACAGAAATACAAAACAAGTTGTTTAAATCAACTACTGTAGATTAATCGCTGCATTCACAGAACGTTACACAATACATTACTACATATTATTTTTAAAGTATTAATTCAAAACCTGCAGTAAAATAAACGCTTTTAAGTGTTTATAACAGCATATGAGCCAGTGGAGTTCTCTGAAGATGTAACTGCTGAAGAACGGTTGGCTGCGGATACATTGTAGACCTCTGAAAACAGATAGTTGCATGTTATTCACTGAACTGTCTACTGTATTCACATTATTGTAAGTCATGCAGAAGTCACATTTATCCAAATGAGAAATAATGTGTAACAACATTAGAGATGTCATCCAATTAAGAATATATCCATAAATATTAGCTTGCAGATATGCCATCTACTTACGCCTCTGTCGCGTAAAAGGCAGACCAGATGTGGATGATGTTCCTGCACTGGTGCTCTGCAGGAAGATATCAGTCAAAATAAATCACAGATGCGATGTAAGCAGGGGGAAAAAGCTGAACATATGTAAAAGAGTATGTGTTAATACAGACTAGCATTTACCCTGGTCTGGCTTGAAAATTTCTGCAGTAAGTTTTTTCCTGGTAGAGACTCACGAACCTGCAATCAAAGATTTCTAGTTAGTTAACATCTAGAAAATGCCTAGAAAATAACTCTCTGAAAAAAATGTGCTTGATTATAATTGTCATTTGCACCTACCAGTGGTCAGGTATTAGGCATTTTATAATAAAAATGGCCTTGATGTGAACGTTGATAGTCATATTACTGGAATGCTGTTTCTATTGATTTTTCTTACAGGTTTTCTTACTCAAACCCACATATTTTGTGGGCATTTACATAATTAGCAGGTTAAAGCAACAGTCTAAAACACACCCAGTTGATTTGCAGTTGTCAAACTTGTAATGTATGGTTCTCTTTCAGACGGTCACTATGAGTCACGTTGGTGAACGATGAATCGGGATCTTGTCAGAGAGACTAATCTACTTTAAGATACTCTAATCTACTTTATTATGTTGGAAACCTGCTATTTGGCCCAGTTTCTGAAGGGAAGGCATACTGTTTTCCTTCAGAACATCACAGTACATGTTGGAATCTATGTTTTCCTTAGTTAGTACCCAGTATCACAAGCACTCATGCTGCCCCAGACCATGATGCTACCACCACCATGCTTGACTGTAGGCAAGACACAGTTTTCTTGGTACTCCTCGCCAGAGCATTACCACACATGCTGGACACCTTCTGAGCCAAGCAAGTCTATTTTAGTCTCATTGGACAACTGGAAATAGTTCCAGTAATTCATACTCTTGAACAGATTGTCTTCAGCAAACTGTTCATTTCACTCTGTGACGATAGCTATGTCAACCAACTTGTTGCAATGTGCTGTGAATAGTCTGAGCAAGCTGACTTTCCCCTTCTGCAACTTCTAAAGCAATGCTGGCAGCTCTCATTTGTCATCTTCTGCACCTGATGCACAGCAGAAAGACCTAACGTCTTTGATAGTATTGTCCCCCAGTATTGTGAAGATACACTAAAATGGTTGCTGAAATGTGAGGGGTGTACTTGCTTTTGTGAAATACTGTTTCTGAAATATGGTGCTTAAAAATAATGGCCACTATCCATAAGCATTTACAAGCTTGAAAAAAAAAAATTAAACTGTTTGAAATAAGAAAGCTATACACTTAAGATGGCTTAGGGGTAAGTAAATTATGGGGTAATTAAAATTTTTGGGTGAACTATTTCTCTAAACTTAGTACAATAGTAAACTTAGTACAATAGAAGTCAACTCATACCTTGCTGTCTAAAAGCGTTCCAAACACCAAAATAAAGAATCCCTAAGAGAAGAAAGTGGTAAAAATAGAAAAATAGAGGTATCAATTATAATATGGTAAAACAATTTAATTGCCATTTATAATAAAGTAATGTGCAGTATTAGTGGATTGCATAAATTTAAACACATGCACAAAAGGAAATCTTACTATAAAACTAACATTATAAAGTAGTACCTGCAGTGAATTGAGGAGTGCAAACACCACATGAACACCTAAGTTCGGTGACACCATGGTTCCAATTCCAAGTCCCCATGTCAGACCAAAGATAGGAGTCAAAAAGGCCACACATCTGGCAATGACCACCAGGGTATGTTTCTCATCTGGTTGAGTTGCAGCACCAACACCTCTTCTCAACATCTTGTGCAGAACCACAATCAAAATCACAAGGTTTATGGCTACAATAGTGAGAGCTGGAACCACAAATGCCAGCAGGGCCTTTGATTCGTTCCAGTTCAGCCAGCATGCTTGTCTGGAAGAATACTTTTTTTGTCCTGCTGTTGACGCAACAGTAATGACCGTTATGAGCAAAGGTGCACCATAACCGACTGTGAAGGCAATGATCATCATTTTGGCCCTTGTCATCTGAGACAAGACCATGACTGTACGGTAAAAGAGTAACAGTGCTGACAGTAACATCCAGAAGAAAAGAGCCAGGTAAAAGAATTGCATAAAGAAAACTGGTGCATTGCAGTGAGCCTCTGTGGTTGGCTGCTCTTTGTCTGTGATTGCAGCTCCAATGATAAAACAGATGTTTGCAATCAGCAGAGACACAGCAATGTTGACTATAGAGACATGTCGCATGTAGGATGTGTCATTTCTCCTTATTGACTTCCATACCATAGCCTCAATAATCAGGCATATAATCAAGCTGGCCAACGAAATGGCTACACCAATATAAGTTATATATGCTAAGGCTTTATTGTCAATGGAAAACGGTGACATAAGGATTGAAAAAGAGGTTGTGTGGTTGCATTCACATGTAATTTTTCCAGTGCTGCTCTGCTTTACTTCACATCCAGTGGAATCCCATGTGTTGAGACCAAAGTTCCAAAAGACACACTGAGGATTTCCCAAAGACTGATCAGTAATATCAAATGCAAAAGAAATGTTGTTAAGCGTTTCATTAACCTTAACAACAACCACATCTCCATTGATGTGCACATCTGATTTCCTGCTGTTATTAGTACCATCTGTAGGTAAAACTTTGTCAAGAGTTGTGAAAATCACAGCGGTAATGATAGTCGCTTGAGGAACCTGTGGTATCACAATCTCTGTAGTTGAGTTTGGCAGTGCTGATGTTATATTGAATGAGTTTTTGATAGTAGTTCTATTCAGCTGAATGGATGTTTCAAAAATATTAAACTCATCTATGAGACGGTCACTTATAATCTCAATAGCCCTCAGAAGTTTAATGCTGGTGTTTTCTGTGTTGTTATCGTTGTTCAGTTTGCTCCATGTATCACCGACATTACTGGCTACAATAATGTCCACTGTTTTTAGGAAATTCTGAAAATGTAACATAAAATTCTGTATTAAATTATGAAATTCAACCCAGAAATGTTGACATATTTAATATACAATATATGTAGATAATCTAATAAGACAATATATTTCAATATATTACTAACCTAATACAGTTAGTAATATATTGAATTATAAATATAATTTTTTTTTATAAAGAATTACTTATATAATCTAATCGAATCAAATCTAATAATGAACAGATTAATGAAGAGAATGGTTAAAGCAATACAAAATTACAGCAAGTAAAATTAATTATCAATAATTTATCTTAAATAAACATTAGTTTAATTAAATAAAACAAGGATAAAATGTTAAATGTATATATACATATACATATAATATACATACCCCCATCACTGTTTCACTAATTAAAGTAACTTTTGACAAGTCAGCAATTTTGAAGAGTATGTCAACAATTACTTTGACAGTAGCAGCAGACTGGGTTATATTAATATTATTCTCTGATGTGGCAAAACTGAGGTTAGCCATAAACCCTGGAATTCCCTCCACAGTCAAGGACTATATTGCAAAATACAAAAATACAAATATTAGAAACCCTTAAAATGACCAGATCGTTGTAAATACATACATGATCAATACATTACCTCAAGTTTGTTTTTGAGGTTGTCGATAACTTCAAGTACACAGTTGTCATTTTCTATTTTCCAAACCTTTGATTGACATTTGTAAGTTATGGTGCCTTTCATGCCTTTTCCACAGACTCCTGTCCTCACGTCATCTGTATTTCCAGATCCAAGTTCTTCATTTTGACAATCAAACTCTGAAGCATTTGATTAAAATTCAGAAGGAAAAAGATTCAATTCAACAGAAAAGGACATCACATTACACTTTGTGCATTTGGGGACTTTCACGCTATATAGAAACATCATACTAACTAGGATAAACTAGGTTACATAAGCAATGTCTCGCGCCTGAGCGTGAACTGTTGATTGCACATACAATGGCTCGTGAAGCGGGCTTGCGGTTTGATTGATCACAGCCAAACACAGCGGGCCGGTAAGCACTTTAAGGCTCGAGAGCCTGAGCTCGCTGTTTGGGTGCGCAGCGGCCAAACGTAATGAACTGAAATTTTAACCCTTTATGCAGAGAGGGTCGTGGCATGTAATAGCGGAACATGTCGCGCCCCTTAAAGAGCAGTGCTTTCACTTTGGTCCACAGCACAGGAGTGGTGCTCGTAACTGAAGTGGTGACGATGTCGCTGAATGCAACTGAAGGGTGCAACTGTCTCTTTATTATGCCCATAACCCTATTTGAAACCCCGGGAATGGCTTGCTAAGCATTCTGCCAAAGGGAAGGGTTTATTATATTGAGTACTTTGTCGCTGTTTAGGGGCATATCGCTTGTGTGTATGCTTTTGAGAAGAACTGCTCTTGTGAGTTTGTGTGTGCGCTAACAATGGAGCAGCTTACGGGGTGTTAAGCCATGGCTAGACTTTGCCGTCTTTGTGCTTAGAAGACAGCGCTGTAGGCAGCAGGTCTGGCGCTATCTAGGGCCGGGGTCCCTGCCTCTTCAGGAATGGGAAAAAAGCTTCCAGCAGACCTCGAGCGGTTTCTATCGGCTCTGCATTGGCTGCTGGAGCTGAGGCCCGTGAGTCAGTGAAACGTGAAAGACAGCGTTCCTTTTAATCAGCCTAAAGATCAAAAACCACTCAAGAAGAGGGGCACTGATGATCGGTTTTAGCAAAACCACAGGCAGATCAAAGTACTGACGCAGACAGAGAAGACAGAGGGAGTGGGGAGGGCCGCGAGCTGTCTGTGACGGCGTCCCATTCAGATGGATTAATAGGATCGTGCAGCTCGAGGACGAGGTGCACTAAACCGCACATAAAACACACTGAGGAGGCAGACTGTGTCTGCATAATTCAGTTAAACATACTCAATCTCAACTGTAACGTAGTACTAATCCGTAAATAAATAAAAATACAAGGCAAAGATCGGTACACAGACGAATAATACACAGGAAAACAGGCTTTGTGGAGTGGTTAAACAATACTCAGTAGTGATGGGTCGCTCTTGAACGATTACTATTCAATTACTATGGAATCTAACAAGGGGGCAAAGGAACAAGGGAACACAGAAAAAAATACTTCAAAATAAAAGTCCACAAACCTGGACTGGGGAACACACACTGAAATCCTTACAACAACAGTGAAAAAGCACTTTGATGCTGCAAAGAATAGGAAAATGAAAACTCACTTTCTGTGCTTGTCCTAACTCTGACACTGCTATAGCTGTAACTGTAATTCTGTAGTTGTACCAGATCCTTGAGGCGACATGTAAAGGTTTTTTCTATACAATTATCCTTCTGAGTAGTATAGTTTAATGTGATACTGTCAAATCCTAATTGTGTAAAAAGAGAAATGGATTTACAAGTTCACATATTAATAACATGGATAATTTAAGGTTTAAATAACTTATATATATACTGTATATAAACATTTGATAAAAAACTGAGATTCATATTTACAACCTGAAATGAGTACTTCTCCATCCAAGACCCACTCAATATTGTAACCAGCATCAACAGAACATTTCAGTTGGAAACTACTGCCATCACATGGAAAGGTACGTTCTTTATCACCCACAATGATATTGGGGCGTTGGTTAATAATGATGTTTTGCCACTGAATGTAGGGTATTGTATTCCTTTGTATAATGCATGAATATCGACCTGCGTATGGAGGGGGATCGCTTCAGTATTATTAATATATAAATCAAATTTAGTAAACCAAGCATGTTTTTTTTACTGAACAAGGTTTCTAAACATGAAAGAATGTCAAACCTTTTATAGAAGTTTTTATTTATTTGACCCTTTACTTTGTGATATAGACGGTTTCAATGACAACAACATTAACAAACGTTACTGAACATGCATGCTTTTGTGGCCCTAACTTAACTTCCGGTAGACATCAAATTATTATTTTTTTTTATAACAAGCGAAATATGTTCGCCGCGTAAATCAGATGGATTTATTAAAAATGCAAACTCATTCTCTGCCGGCAGAAGGTGCTTTAAACATGAGAATCAAGAGGTTTCCGGTAACGGCTGTAGACGAAGCAGCTCTGAGCTTACAAACACTGCCTTATATGCAGGATGAAATGAAAATTACATTTTCTTTCTTCAGAAAAGTGATATTTGATATTGTGGCAGGTCGCCACGAATAAACATGTATGGGAAACACATCCCAGAGCACAATAATCTGAGAACAATTTCATTACTCATAATTAGCTGCGATAAACAAATACAGACCGGAAGTTAACTTAGGTCCAGGCACGTGCACCCTATGAAACCTTCTATAGATGAGGCAAAACAAAAACTCACCACTGTAACTTTCACTAGTGTTTTTCATAGTGAGAGTACTGTTGCCATTTGAAATAAAATATTCTGTGTTTTCTGCAAGATCCTTGTCATTCAGTTTCCATTTTATTAGTCCCTTTGCAAAGTCTGGCTGTATACAGTTCAGGTCAACCTTTTGCAGAGGAAATAACCGTTCTTTTGTGAAGTCTGTTTGATCTGTATATAACCAAAACCAACATCAATAAAAACTCAAATAATAAACATATTTGATTTGATGAAACTAAAACAATTTTTAAGATTAGGCACTAACTACGCTTACTGCTTTGAGCAAAAGCATCTTCAACTAAAATTATTCCTAGTGCCCCTAGAGAGTCAGAAAGCTGCGTATTTGCTGCTCCAAAATCAAGGCTGCTGGATGTTGCACTTATTGTGTAGTCTGCTATAACACTACCAGGCCTATGGAATGAAACACAAACCACACTAATGTGAAAACATGTATTAACAATGTACTTGTTTTGAAAAAGTGCTTAATAAATGGGAATGCTGGGTGAAAAAAGTGAAAAGGAAAATGGTACATCATACCTGAATCTGGAGACTCTTGTAGAACCAGTTATGTAGCCAGGTAGTTTATTAGAATAACATTTATCAATCTGAAAAAAAGGATAATATTATTTCCCAATAATAAAAATTAAATAAATTGATTATGTGTATTAATACATGTTACATGTGAGGATATTATACTTTGGACAGTATATTTTGTACCATTTTTTACTGTCAGCTGGATGATAGGTAAAAACAAATACCAAAATAAATGTATGATATAAAAAGTAATATAAAATGATTAGTTACAGTCCATGATTCTAACTGGTAAGTGATACACTGAAACAGTCATCTCCATGCTTTATTGTCTCCTTGCAAACTCTGGAACAATCTATCCAACACTGTTTGGGAGGCAGACACACACACATCTCTTTAACCTGGCTTACACACAGCACACTAATAAGCTTCTATTAATCATATCCATTAAAGGATTCTTAGGTTGCATTAATTAGATCAGCCAGAGTTGGGAACACTCCCCATAACACACAATGTGCACTATATTCTCGAATTGATACTGTTCAGTGCTTTGACACAATATGTATTGTTAAAAATGCTAATATATAATAAATATAATATAATATGCTAATAAAAAAAACGCTATATAAGGAAGGTGACTGATTGATTGATATTGTAAATAAAACACTGCTGTTAACCAATCATTAATCAAGGACTGTAAAATAACCATTTTATAAATCGTATCCAACGAAATAAACATTTTCTTTTTCATAAAGAAATGACACAAATAATAAATTTCATTAAAAATGAAGAACAGAATACTCACTGTTGATTGAATTTTTCCAGATAAATCTTTGTATGTCGTGCTATCAGGGTTGGTTAAACTGACATCAAAAATCTGATTTATTGTCATTGACATTCCAATTACTGTAAATAAGTGCACATTTATGCACAATGCATTAACACGTCAATACAATAATCCTCATCTTTGATCATGCACCCCCCGAACAATGTACCCCCCCACCACCACCCCCTAGACTAAAACTAAGATGATCCTGATTCCTTGTTCTTTTGTGCAGTCTTTAAAGCAGCACAGTCTCACTCCAACTCGTCACATTTTGACGCTTGCTTAAGAACCTTTTTTGTCGCATTCTGAAGTTCAAGGTACCCCTTTTCAGTCACTTTTTGACATGAAGGATCCTTTTCAGGTTTTCAGTTGTTTGCCTTAATGTAATGATTTGTGTGTATATATAAATTTATTATAGAATTTTTTACTTTTATTGGAGCACCAAACCCAACCCCTAACCTAAACATAAATTACCCCCCTCTGAACAATATAAATCACAGGTATTTACTGCACAAATTAATCATAAACAACAATATAATACATACATTACAAACAAGTTGTGTCACATTCCAAGGCTTCTGAAGCCATACAAAGTCTTTATGCGAAGAAGAGTGTAAAGCACAAGGTTTTAATCACTAAAAATGATCCCGCTCCATTAACGTGGCATCCTCACATCTCATTTAGAAAACAGGATTCCTGTAGCAGCATTTTTTGAAATCGACTGCAGCAGCGCACAGAAGACAAAGACAGCGACTGTGTCTATTCCGCTCATAAATCAATTGTTTTGCCTCAGAAGACTTTGAATATTAATATTTTTCAAATAAATGATGACAGTAGTTGTATCTGTCTGCTATATGTTGTGTTTTATTGAGAGATGGTAGGTTTAGGGGCAGGGGTTTAAGTTACGTGCTCATAAATGTGTAAATAATATCATTAAAATAAAACTTTAACATTGAAAAATCACACCCCTACATATATGCAATAATGCCAATGTTTTTACCCAATCTATCTTTCCATAAAAAAAAATATCACATCAGCATATTGACGCTAAAGGTTTCCTATTTAAAACAACAGAGGTCCATTCATGTCGAAAAGTGACTAAAAATGGGTTTCTTGAGCTTCAAAAAGTGACGCAAAAGGGTCTTGATCAAGCATCAAAATGTGATCGAGTTTGAGTGAGACTGTGTTGATTAAAAATGTACAATGCCTGTCAATGCTGTTATTGAATTAGAAATATTAGCACAACAACAATATGAATATGATTTTATCCTGCATTAAATTTTATGTGAATACCTGCTGGTGCTGGTGTTGTTCTTGTTGTTAGTGGTAGTGGTGGTGGTGCTGATGATGTTGGTGTTGGTGTTGATGGTTGTGGTACTGCTGTAATCAAAAAACATTGACAAGACATGGTTTAAAACTTATATCATATCCTAAAATCGGCATGAAGAATATTTGTAAACTCCCAACTGAGTTGGCGCAATGAGAGTTTGACCACAGAGGTCATATCTTAAAACATTCATTCACATCTTTATTACAGGACTAGATGAGGAAGAGTATGAAAAACTCTGATTGTTAAAGCCATGATTGTAAAAAAAAATTTATCTTCATGCACCATGTCCCTGAATTTAAAGTAGCAGGTGAAAACTCTCAGGGTTTTTATGTATCTGAATATAAAATGTACCTTTACATATGTTGTTGATGCTGATAAGGAGATTTGAGTTTGTTGCAGTGAATCCATTCAGACATGTGCAACTGTAATGTCCCAGCTGATTTTTGCAGTTGGCATTTGGACCACAAACAGATGGACTGAATGAACACTCATTGATATCTGGAAAATAAATAACACATTTCAGAACAATGTATCTTTAATTTGATTAATTTTCTAATTCCCGAAAAAAAAATCTGAAAAACATCTATGCATTTGTTGCTATTAATTTATTTTTTGACATTATATCCCTCCCAACAAAGCGTGAATAAAAAAAAAGTATAAAAACATGACTGCTGACTGCTAGATTAAAATGTCCAGGCAATGTCAGTAAAGCATCCATAAGGCATGGCAGCTTTAAATCATGCATGACAAATAGAAACTGATTGTTCAGAATTAGAAAAATCAAGATTATTTTTGCAGTCTAAAGTATACTGTATGTATGTGCAATTAGAGCCAGCTTCTACATGTTCACCGTTGCATGGGTTGCTGGTGCTGACTGCTTCACTGCTATTTGTTTCAGTAAATCCACTCAAGCAGAAACAGCTGTAACTCCCAACTGAGTTTGTGCAGTACGAGTTTGGACCACAGACCTCTGATGTCTTAAGACATTCATCCACATCTTTAT
>JAUMHI010000023.1:1897156-1910403 GCA_032359435.1 Enteromius unitaeniatus
TCACCTGTCCAATACAGTCCCAACAGTGAAGCATGGTGGAGGCAGCATCATGCTGTGGGGGTGTTTTTCAGCTGCAGAGACAGGACTGGTTGCAATCGAAGGGAAAGATGGCCAAGTACAGGGATATCCTGGACCAAAACCCTCTCCAGAGTGCTCAGGACCTCAGACAGGGCTGTCGATTTACCTTCCAACAAGACAATGATCCTAAGCACACAGCTAAAATAACAAAGGACTGGCTTCACAACAACTCTGTGACTGTTCTTGAAAGGCCCAGCCAGAGCCCTGACTTAAACCCAATTGAGCATCTCTGAAGAGACCTACAAATGGCTGTCCACCAACGTTTACCATCCAACCTGACAAAACTGGAGAGGATCTGCAAGGAGGAATGGCAGAGGATCCCCAAATCCATGTGTGAAAAACTTGTTGCATCTTTCCCAAAAAGACTGATGGCTGTATTAGATCAAAAGGGTGCTTCTACTAAATACTGAGCAATACTTAGGACCATGTGATATTTCAGTTTTTCTTTTTTAATAAATCTGCAAAAACGTCAACAATTCTGTGTTTTTATGTCAATATGGGGTGCTGTGTGTACATTGAGGGAAAACAATTAACTTAAATGGCTGCAATATAACAAAGAGTGAAAAATTTAAGGGGGTCTGAATACTTTCCGTACCAACTGTATATATAAAAATGTCATTTTTGCTGCTGCAGCTAAATTTATCTTCAGTGCACGAGAGAAAACACACAGACACAGTTATATGGCTTTATGCTTACATAGTCTAGATTGAATAGTAGTGAACCTACAGAATTCATACAGAAAATGCAGCGCTGTCCAATCAAATTTGAGGAATGAGGCTCTCTTGTATAATTGTCTTTCCCTGTCTCTCATGAGACACACATTCAGACTTCATTCACAGGAGTGTTGCGTAATATTTGTTCTTTTTGAGTGGGATTCGCACCCACAGAGTGGGTCATAAATAGAAGTACTGACATTGAACATTCTGCCAGTGAAGCTGCTTGAATCACACTGTCTATAAATAATTGTCCCTTCATGAATTTAATGAAGGTCTTGTTTATTCAAATGTTTCTTATGTTATTTTTCGGGTTTACTGTTTACTTCAGTCATTTATTTTTATATAATAAAATACTATATATAAATAGTTTTTTTAGTGTAAAAGGCTTTGTAATCTGCATTTCATATGTTATCTTAAAGGAACAGTTTGCACAGAAATTTAAAACCTGACCATCGTGTTGTTCCAAACTCAGACACAAAAGAATATGTCAGCCGAATTCACTTTCATTGCATCTTCTTTTTACCTGCAATGAAAGAGAATCATTCTAGCATCTCTTTTTCTGTTCCACTGAGGAAAGTCAAGCAGGTTTGAAATGGCGTGAGTGTGTGTAAATGATGACAGAATTGTCATGTGAGCTATTCTCTTGCATTAAGCCTGAATTAATATGACGTACCATTGTGTTTGGCAGAGGCTTCATGCGCCACCCCATTAGTGTGCAGCCTGGGCCGTCCCATTGACCTTGAGAAGGACGACTACCAGCGTGTGGTGTGCAACAGTGAACTCTGCCCCTATGGCAATTGGATGCACCTGCAGTGCTTCTATGAGTGGGAGAGCAGCATCCTGGTGCAGTTCAACTGCATAGGCCGGGCCCGCAGCTGGAACGAGAAGCAGTGCAGACAAAACATGTGGACCAAAAAGGGCTACGATCTGGCCTTCCGCTTCTGCTCCTGCCGCTGCGGCCAGGGACACCTGAAAAAAGACACAGACTGGTACCAGGTAAAGCGCATGCAGGACGAGCGCAAGAAAAAGTTTCCTGAGAAAGGTAGCGGGAAGCCCAGCAGTTCTGCCTCCGGAGCTGGCGCTTGCGGAGGAGGTGGTCCGGAAGTTGCAGATGAGCCTAAGAAAGGGAAGTCATCCGCAAGCCATAAGCTAGCACACCGGGGCTCCAGTCAGGAACTGTCTCGCAGACAATCGGCAGATTGGCAGAACTGTCAGGAGAGATGCCACGCTGGTCCTCCCAGTGCCGTCAGCGGGGTTTCCCACGGGCTCCGCTCTCCTTGCGAATCCCCCGCTCAGTCCCCTCCGTCGGGCTTTGCCTCTTTCCCCCCCCAGGCCCTCGGTGTCCCACGGAGTTCAAGGCATCTGGGCGAGTTTCTTAAGAACGCGGTTCATACGGAAGGCCACAGGAAGCATTTGCTGTCTGCAGCTGGGGCGGCACGTGGCGGGGCTCAGTTTGAGCAGGGAGCCGCCAACATGTGCCTCCCTCGGCTTTCTCCCGGAGACAACCCCGTGCAGTTCTTGAGGAGGCTGGATCTTTCTGAGCTGCTCACGCATGTTCCACGCCACAAGCTCAACACCTATCATGTGCGAATGGAGGACGATGCCCAGGCCGGGCAGGGAGAGGATCTCAGGAAGTTCATCCTCTCTGCGCTCAGTGCGAGTCATCGCAATGTGGTGAACTGTGCCCTCTGCCATCATACCCTGCCCATCTTTGAGCAGTTCCCATTAGTGGATGGAACTCTGTTCCTGAGCCCTTCCCGCCATGATGAGATTGAGTATGATGTGCCTTGCCATTTACAAGGTGAGCGAATGCACTATTAACACTTAAAAGGCCTGTTTCTTACTTACTTTTTGTATTAAAAACAATATGTTAGTGTGGAAAGTGTTATTGTGCATCAGTTCCATACGTTTCTACAATTTATTCTACATCTCAGCTCACTAATACTGTTTAAATTCAATTCAATCTGTCCTTCCATAGACAGCAATACAACTAAAATAATCCCAGATCCAGAAACATGGTAAAAACACCAGTAAAAAAAGTTTTGCGCCGATAGGAGAATCCTTTTTTTTTGCGCAAAGAAAACAAAAATAACATCAAATGCTCACCATTCTTCTCCTATGACTTCCGTCTTTGACCATTTTAGAGAATATTAGTGTGTAAGCGTACGCATTCTTCTAACCGCAAACAGCCACAGATTATGCACATGCGTGACATTCACAATACATACATTCCTTATTGTTTGCTTGGTAATATTTATTTAATTATTTATTTCTTTTCCTTTAGTATCGGTTACACTTAGATTACATTTGTCATCTTGTAAAACATACACTACCTTTCAAAAGTTTTAGAACAGTAAGATATTTAATGGTTTTTAAAGATGTTTCTTCTGCTCATCAAGGCTGCATTTATTAGATTAAAACTGTAATATTGTGAAATATTATTTCAATTTAAAATAACTGTTTTCTGTGTAAATATATTTTAAAATGTAATTTATTCCTGTGATACAAAGCATCATTACTCCAGTCTTCAGTGTCACATGATCCTTTCAGAAATCATTCTGATCTGCTGATTTATTACTAGAATTGTCAATGTTGGAAACAGTTGTGCAGCCAAATGTTTTTTTTGGAACCTGTGATCTCCCCCCCCCTTTTTTTCTCTTCAGCATTCTTTGATTAATAACAAGTAAAAAACAACATAATTTTTTACCAAATATAAAACATTTCTAAAATGTAAATCTATGCCGTGACTATGTTATGACAGCAGTCATAACATGAAAATAATTATTTGACAAATTTTAGGTTTTGATGTGTTTACAGGAATCATGTTATCAATATCCCTAAAATAAAAATATCAGTTATTTCCTTGGTTTTGCCATTTTATTCAACAGTCTCGTTTTCCCTGTTTAGAAAAGAGTTTGTTGACTTTTGTGGAACATTGCAGTCACAACAGCAAAAACATTTCTATTCCCAGCTTTCCCGTTTTTATTAAATAACAGCGAACTGAGTCGGTTTATAAACTATGCATGATAACAGTTTTACCACAGCAGAAACAATTCAAGCACCATTAAGTTGCATTTGAGAATGAAATATGACTGACGTAGAAGAATAAATCAAGGTTTTGAGCAAAGAACCAAAAGCATCAATTGCTTTGAGTTGATTGATGATAGAGCGAATCCTTTTCTTCCTCTAATAAAGAAGCAAAGCAGCTGTGACAGATAATAACGCTTTGATCATGGCAGATCGGTAAAAGCCTATTAGAATATATTTTCATTAATTAGAGTCTAATTGCAGTTAAAAAAGGGTTTTCTGTTTATGTTCTAAAGGGAGGCTGATGCACCTTTATGCCATCTGTGTGGACTGCCTGGAAGGAGTGCACAAAATCGTGTGTATAAAGTGCAAATCCAGGTGGGATGGAAGCTGGCATCAGCTGGGCACAATGTACACCTACGACATACTGGCTGCGTCACCATGCTGCCAGGTAGTCAGATTGTTTATGCTCATAAATGATATACTTTACAGTTATATTCTTATATATATATATATATATATAATACTAAAGTTCTGTTTTAAATGCATCCCCACTCTTTGTCTAGGCCCGGCTGAACTGCAAGCATTGTGGGAAACCTGTCATAGACGTACGTGTGGGCATGCAGTATTTCTCTGAATACAGCAATGTACAGCAGTGTCCTCACTGTGGCAATCTGGACTATCACTTTGTAAAGCCATTCTCCTCGTTCAAAGTTCTCGAAGCTTATTGACAAAAGTTGCATTTGCATGCTAGTATTTTTCCCTGTTTTTTCTATTGATAGAATCACTAATTTTGGGCTCTTGTCGACACTTTGTGTGGAATTAGAAACAAAATAGAAAGAATCAAAGCACACAATGCTGATCGTCGAAGAGCGTGTCTTTTATTAAGAGAAAGAGGTTGTGCTTTTGCGTATATTCTAACGCCATCCTTGAAATGTTTGAGCTTGCATTTAAAAAAAACAAAGCAACAATACTGTGACAAGTGAATGTATCTCTGTATGCCAAATTTGCTCTTTTGTACAAAAAAACTAGAAAACAATAAAATACATAAAAGGATGCTTCCTTTCTCAGAGTAATTATTAATTATTCCACGGCTTGGTCAGTTATCTTTTTGATCTCAATCTCATCCGCCCAGGGCCTGACTACATAATTCCTGTTTTCCATATCAAATAGCAATGCTCAATGAACATCATTATTGCAGATGAAGCAGCTTCTTTGATAAAATAATGAGAAGGCGCTCTCATGTGGACAACCTTTGGTTTGTGAATTTTGCGGGAGAGAAATAAATCAGTTTTTAGATGAAATTTAAATGTACTAGAACAATTTGTGGAAGCTCTTGTGGAACAACAACTCTTTTGGAAACAGTAACTAAGGCTTGGTCGTTGTTGTCTAATAATAAAGCATTACTTAAATTCATCTAACAAGCATCTATAATATGTCACTTATACTCATACATGTTCCGGACAGTTGCTGGACAGTTTTCTGCTAAAAAAATAAGTTTATATTGAATATAATTATTCAATATAATATATATATATATATATATATATATAAATAAGATTAAATCTATTCTGCCACTCAAAACTACAATTACAGACAGTCACTTAATATTATAAGATCTACACAAAGCTTAGTGAACAATTTTTTCATTGTGTATTTTTTAATGTCTTTATATTTTATGCTTCAGGCTAAAGGTCAAGTTAAGTACAGACCCGCTGGCTTCCTCATTCCCACTCATGACCATAACTGCTGCTCCTAATATAAATTCACATTCTGTTAGAAGCCAGGACTGCCTGCAGGTATAACTCAGTATTCTCCGACTTACTCTGAATCTTAAATTTTTAACAAAGTGTAGTTTGCTCCTACAGAACAAATATATTTGGGTGTGCTTGTGTATTTATATGTGTTTAATAGGACAAAGGCGGCTTCTTAGTGTTCTTGTGAGGGTACTGTACAACTAAAATAGATCTATTTAAACCTGTAGTGCTTTAGTATGTGTTCAAGGCACAGAATGTGTAACCCAGAGTGGAAAGAGATGTGAAGGCATTTATATATATATATATATATAAATGCAGGTCAATACATATTCGCTTGCAGGTATAGACACTGAATCATTTTGAACAGTGTAAGCATAAAAGCTGCTTGCCTTTTTAGGCTGTTGCCATGGAAACTGCTGCTTGAGTAAAAATCATGGTGTGCAATAGGAGTTATTGTATGCCAGTGACCAGAAGTTAATATAATTCATCATCAGTCTATCTTATTGTGAAAATACGTTTATTAGAAGAAGCCCAAAATGTATTTTAGTTTTCTTGCTTATTATTATTATTATTATTGCTCATACTTTGTTCTAATCTTAAACTTGAAGTACAAATCCTTACCTGCTGCATTTTTGTTATTAACATGAATAATTCTTCAAATTATTGAAATGTGTGCTATATTTATCGTCTACAAAATATTGTAAGTGAAGACAACAACAACTAACATACATTGAGAGTCCATATAATTCAGATTATTTAAGTCAAAATATTCTTGTATTTATAAAAATTATTTAAATGTCCTAATTGAACTATGGCCTGATCCTGGTTTAGGCTAAGCCCTGTCTAGTAAACTGGGCCTTAGACATTTAGCAGGTGGTCCTTTCCTCTTTGGGTACCTGTAATGATGCTGAAGTCAGTAAATCAATAACTCAATAAGACTTACATATGAGGACAATGGAAAAAAAATCAAAATGCAATTTGCAAGTGCTATGACATGTCTCAGTTATCCTAACACAGTACTGTATTATTATATAATAAGAAAGAAAACAGGTTGATTAGACAAAGAATACAGCCAGCTAGTGTTAGAGGCTGGATAAATTGTAAAGCTTTTTAGACCTTGGTGGAAGACGTGCCAAGAAAGCACTGCAATAATCCAGCCTGGACAAAACAAGAACTTGATCAAGTTGTGAAGCATGTTCAAAAAGAAAGGGCTTCTTCCTGATGTTGAATAAAGCAAATTTGCAGGACCAGGTAGTTTTAGAAAAGTAGTCTAAGAAAGACAGCTGAGCAACAATCAAAAATCAATTTATGGTTGACGTGCATAACTGAAAAGTGAAAATGTGATGAAACGATGGGTTTGATGGAACCACAAGCAGTTCTGTCTTGGCAAAGTTGAGTTTAAGTTTGGTGTTGGTGATTTACCCAGCAAGAAATGTCTGTTATACAAGCTAAGATCCGAGCTGCTGTCATCGGATCATCGGGATAGAATGAGAGGTACAGTTGAGTGTCATCAGCACAGCAGTGATATGAAAAGCCATGTTTTTGACATACAGAACCTAATTATGACATGTAGACAGAGAAAAGAAGTGGTCCAAGAAGCCCTGAGGCACCCCAGTAGTTACATGTTCTGACTTGCTCTTCAAGATACCCTTAAGGACCTATCTGAGAGGTAAGATTTAAACCACTGGAATGTGGTTCTCGAGATGACCTTTGCCAAAAGGGTTAACACAAGGATCCATTGGTTAACCATGTCAAAAGCAGTAGACAGATCTAGGAACATAAGCATTGAAGATCTAGAAAATTCTAGAGCTTCAACAACTGAGAGCAAGGCAGTTTCGGTTGAATGTCCACTTCTGAAAGCAGACTGGTAATGTTCAGGAGGTTGTTCTGTGTGAGAACAATAGTACTGAAGTAAGAAAGACAAGGAAAAAAGAAAAAAACAAGCAAGAGTGGTTTTCCCAGAACATCAGCAAGTGAGTGTATTCGCAAATATGATGTTGATTTTATGGACCTTATGTGTTTGAGAAACATGCACACAGTTATTTTTACAAGTTGTCTTTGACCTTCCTTTTTATGGTAACTCTATAAAGAGTAATTAGCTGGTAAAGTGGATTTTAATGTTCGAAGCAGAAGTCATCATGTCAGTACTGGGAAGATTTTAAAACAAGAAGTTTATTCAGAAATTCATACGACCTAGCCTTCACTGTAAAAAAAACGAAACAACGCGGAAGACAATGTGTGCAGAGTGCATTCAACAAACTTTTAAGTTACTATTGAGTGAGCTAATGATTGAGTCGTCCATTCATGAAGACACGATTTACTAGTTTTGTCTTGGCCTCCATGTTGCGCATTTAAAATCCTTTAATGCATGGCAAACTGTTGATAATCTCTTACTTCTAAATATGAATAAATAATATAGATATATATATAAATTGTATTAGTCATAGTAACATTTTGTATGATAGTCAAAAGCAGACGTTTATTTGAGAGTATGAAGAAAGTATTACAAGTGGAAAAAAGTCCTTATTACATTTAGGAAGCTAGAAATTCATCCTTACATTAAATGTTCATAAAGACCATTCTGTCATCTTCTGTATTAACTTATGAGGCAAATTCACACTGCACAGACAGACTCACACCAACACCAACCGAGAACACTAAGCCTACGTCACTTCTCAGGCATACTAAGACTCGATAAATGCTGATTCAACATTCAGTTGAGAAAAAAACAAGCACAGACCAACACCAGCAGATGCTGACAGGAGTAAAACACTGATCAGACAAAACTTGACAAACGTGTCTGTTGCTGTTTATTGGCGTCTGTTAGTGCAGTGTGAACTGGCATTTAAACTCGTCAACAGCAAGACTTGGTACACAAACCAAGTACACAAACAAACTGATCTAGAAACAATAAAAAGAAAACTCCTTCTGTAATACATGTTGGCTTAGCTTTTATTTGGGCCCTTTGCAGAACCTTTCTTCTTGGGTGCAGCTTGTTTTTTAGGCTGGGCTTTGCCAGCCTTTGCTTTTGCCTCTTGGGATTTTGGAGCTTTAGGTTTTGTCGCCTGTGTTTTAGCTTCATCAGAGGCAGCTGTGGTTTTCTCTTGTTTGGTTGGCTCTCCTTTAGGTAGCTCAGTTTCAACAGCTTCATCTTTGCTAACATCCTTAAAGACAGGCTTTGGCTGCTTCTCTTTGAGTGGCTCTTGTTTGGTTGTCTCTGGTTTAGGTAGGTCGGTTTTAACAGCTTGATCTTTGCTTATGTCCTTCAAGACAGGCTTTGGCTGCTCCTCTTTGAGTGGCTCTTGTTTGGGTGTCTCCGGTTCAGGTTGCTCAGCTTTAACATCTTCATCTTTGCTAACTTCCTTCAAGACAGGCTTTGGCTGCTCCTCTTTGAGTGGCTCTTGTTTGGGTGTCTCCGGTTTAGGTAGCTCAGCTTTAACATCTTCATCTTTGCTAACTTCCTTCAAGACAGGTTTTGGCTGCTCTTCTTTGAGTGGCTCTTGTTTGGGTGTCTCCGGTTTAGGTAGCTCAGCTTTAACATCTTCATCTTTGCTAACTTCCTTCAAGACAGGTTTTGGCTGCTCTTCTTTGAGTGGCTCTTGTTTGGGTGTCTCCGGTTTAGGTAGCTCACCTTTAACATCTTCATCTTTGCTAACTTCCTTCAAGACAGGCTTTGGCTGCTCCTCTTTCAGTGGCTCTTGTTTGGGTGTCTCCGGTTTAGGTAGCTCAGCTTTAACATCTTCACCTTTGCTAACTTCCTTCAAGACAGGCTTTGGCTGCTCCTCTTTCAGTGGCTCTTGTTTGGGTGTCTCCGGTTTAGGTAGCTCACCTTTAACATCTTCATCTTTCATGACAGGCTTTGGCTGAGCGGATTCCTGTTTGATCGTCTCTTCTGTTTTTGTCGGTTCTTTCTTGCTTGGTTC
The DNA here is from genome assembly GCA_032359435.1 of Enteromius unitaeniatus. Taxonomy (NCBI): domain Eukaryota; kingdom Metazoa; phylum Chordata; class Actinopteri; order Cypriniformes; family Cyprinidae; genus Enteromius; species Enteromius unitaeniatus. The sequence continues at coordinate 1,906,658 of JAUMHI010000023.1, forward strand.
TTCTTTGGAGCTCTCTTGCTTTCTTGTCTGTTGTTCAGTGATCTCTGTATGTAGAGGCTCTTGAGGAAGATTGAAATCCATCTCAGGTTTGCTGGGTTTAGGATTTGCGGGCTCTAATGGCTTATCTTTGTTTACTCTAGCGACCTCTGGTTTGTTTTCTGCTGTGGTAGAGGGTTCCTCTTGTGTTGATTCTGGTTTATCCGCTGGTTCGTTGGACTCAAGTTTAAGAACCTCAGGAATAGCTGGGAACTTTTCTGCCATCTTTTCTTCTTCAGTATCAGATTCTCCAGCATCATCTGTTATGGAACTTACCAAGGAAGCTGCAAACTCTTGCAGACGGATCTGCTCCTCTCGCAGCCTCTTCATCTCTGCGGTCAACATTGGGTTGGTAGCCGCCTTAGGAAGCTGGACAAGCTCTGGAAGCTCATCTACTTGGGGCAAGTCCATCACAGGTGCTAGAGACTCCTTTTCCGAGGACCGTATTTCTTTAATTTTGCCATATAAAGTTTTTCTTTCATCCTGCAGTGCTCGGCACAGAGTTTCCAGACGGTCAATTTTCAGAGTGAAGAGTTCAAACTCTTTGGCCTTTTCTGATCTCTGGAGGAGTGGAGTTAGTAGTATCAGTTAGTAAGTGAAATGCCAGTGGTAAAATACTAACAAATTTCAGTGTAAATTACCTCCTCAATCATCTCAACAAGAGTTTTATTGCAGCTTTCAAACCGTGTCTTCCATATACTTGATTCCTTTTCCAGCTTTTTCATCTTGTTTGTCATCTGTTCAAATAAAGATATAATCAGTATTAAATTTATATTGTATTTTACAGACTTATATTCTTTAAAAAAAGGCAAAAGCATTTTAAGCTGTTCCATGCGAAAGAAAAAGAAAAAAAAGTATTTTTTGTCTAATTGTATAGTTAAATATAAAATAAATAATAAGTATAGTTATATTTAAAATCCTTGAAGCAAGACATACTTGTGCAAGTATAATTGAGTTCAAAATATAGCATAAAAATCTGACAGTGCAAATACACTTTTAAAAAGGTCTTAACAATTTATGCACTGTTGCTTCTCAAGCATATATGTTCACTGGAAAACAACAAGGGAGTTGCTTTTCATATTTTTATTCCTGTAAAAGTGTGCATAATACAACAAACCTTCTCCATCTCCTGTTTGAAAGTGATGTAGATTTCATTGCTTTTTGCTAGTGTGTTCTGGAACTCATCGAACTTCTGGGAGTACAATACAAGCTGTAAGAAGAGAATTAGAGTTAGCATCATTCAGAAAATCATTGTAAAGTAATACCATAAGAAACGCATGCATAGTGATGATGATAGCATTTGTACTTATTATTATTGATTATTAAGAAATAATGCATTAAATACATATTTAAACTTTTTGTTTTTATATGCATACATTCATTAGCTTACTTATTCATTCATTCTTCTGTTTACATTATAGACCTGATGTAAAGATGAAAGAGTTACAGATTTTGCTGCACTTTACTCAATCCATCTGAAATTAGTCAAAGCAAATGTTCCATTCAATAACACAGAGCTTTAAATAAGTGAACACTTTCTGGAGTGACTCTCCAGAGTATGTAATGTGCAAGGCATCACTTATTATTTATAATAGCAGCAGTGAAACTCATCCAGGTCATATTTACTGTTCAGCTCTTGTGGCACTCGTGAACTATAATAATTCACTGAAATGATATTTATGTGTAGTCACAATAGAGCCATGAGCGAGAGGAAGCCTTCATACAGCAATCAACATAATTAACTCAAAGAGCTTCATTATCTATGTTGATTTAGAGACAGTGAGATGTTGTCACGTACATTTATCTAGTATCTAGATGATTTATCTGCAAAATTATAATATTTCACAATATGCACCACTTTTGAGCCTCCAACAAAAATGACTCTATTAGTCGTTAATGCAAGTACCTAATTAAAACCTATATCTAAGTTTTAAAGGTGTGAAATGACGTTTGACTGTGATTACAAATCAACCTCCTTGTTTTGTTTAAATGCAGTGTGTAGATTTTTTTTTTACTGATCTCACGGTGCTTAAAACATATTTTACTAGGTTTATTTTGTATGAATGGCCACACTAACCCACCCCTAAACCTACCCGTTACAAAAACTGTGCAAATATTATAGGGTTTTATGAGCACATGCATTCTTTGGGTTCGAACCCCAGATCGCGTCTTGTCTAATTATGCATCTCTCTACAAACTGAACTACACCAACCCTAAATTACATGGCCGATAAAAGGGACACAATTTTAGTATACGCTCTGATGGGTTGTATTTCACAGCTGTTGTACAAACAACCTATACGGGTGTATTAGTTGGAGGACAGGTTGGAATATTCTACCAAATTTCTCCTTTTGTGTTCCACTGAACACAGAGAGACATTCAGATTTGAAACAACACGAGGGTAAGTAAATCAAAACAGAATTTATGAAAAACTTTAAGACTCTCATGATTGCTTTTCATAAACATCCATCTTTAATTTATCTATCCGTCTGAGCTAAGATGTATTCAGACAGTGCATTTAGTGCAATTGCACCTAATGGCTATGAATCATCAGCATAAATTGCCTTTTAAAGATCAATTGCTTCATGTGGTTTGTCACAAAGCTGAGCAAGAGAAACGCCACAACTAGAGAGGAGAGAGTGTTGGATTGTGGGTAATGCCACAGCGGTAGATATTCACCTGGGCCTGCATGACAGTGTGCTGCTCTTTCAGCTCTTTAGCCTGTAGTTTCCACTCTGCAGCCTGAGTGAGTAACTGGTTAAACACAAGACACACACACAGGTGAGAGAGACCGAGAACTCGGCATTACCTGTTTCTTCATCTGTAACTCTTGCTCCCTCATTGCGTAGCATTTCTTTGTTTTTTCAATAGCCTCTTTAAGCAACTAGCAACATAAATAGTGAGATGTTAACATGTGCCAATTCTTGACATTCACTGAAACATTTTTAGAAACAGGGTCCAAAATGAACATGTGAGTTAATAATGTAGGCTACACATGACACATGGACTTGAAGGGACAAAATCAAATGAACAATGTAAAAACAAAACAAGCATGAAAAAAAAAAAAAAACATGAAAAATTTGCACAGCAAATATTTTCTTTAGCTGACAGTTTCATTTGAATGACAGTCATCACTCCGCTTATCAGGAAATATCAACTTATCATTATCATGCCATCAATTAAATATTATGTTGCAGTTCCTCATAAAAGTCCTTTTACAAGCCGATTTGTACATGCATTTGGCACTTGATGATTGTTCATTCTAGATCCTGCTTGTAAATAAATTTATTGTAAGCACATGCAAATGAATTTGCCTGTTCTTCATTTTACTTGAGGCCAATCTGAAGAGCCAGAACAGATGATCTGTGTGTCTTACATATTCCTTCTCTCTTTTGTGCTTCTCTTCAGCTTGATTAAGGAGCATGTTGGCTTCTTCCAGCTTGGCATCAGACAATTTCTGCTGTAGGTCTCTGTGTTTGAATATCTTCTCTAAACTCTGCATAAAAATAGAGGGAAGAATATTTATATCAGACTTAAATAAAATAAAATAAAATGTAATTACATTTTTATTTTAGTACTTGTTAGCATCACATCACCTTGTTTTTTATTTTTGGTGCACCAATCTTATTTCAGTTACATATGTGACCCTGGACCACAAAACCAGTCTTAAGTCGCTGGGGTTTATTTGTAGCAATATCCAAAAATACATT
>JAUMHI010000023.1:1910503-1920696 GCA_032359435.1 Enteromius unitaeniatus
CTTTACCTCACATCTATGCCATATGTACATGTACAAGCTACTACTACATATGCTGTAAAACATTACTTTGGTGTAAAACTGCTTTGCAATGATATATACCAATAAATACAAATACATTTAAATTGAATTGAATGTAAAAAGATTATCCTTTTAACATTTATTGATTGTCAACATTCTTGAGGTTAGTGTGTCCAATTTTAAACGTTTTAAAATAACGTTTGTCATTCATAAACAAACATAAATTTGCTAATGTGGTGACTTTTTAAATTCTATTCTTTTTTATTTTCTACCAAGAAACAGAAAAAATTAAACAACAGTAGTTGTTGTGACTAGAAGTTTTCTATTATCAAAATATGACAGTCAGCATTGCATGAATAGCTTTCTCAACAGTTTATTTTTTTTAAATGTACTCAAATATATATTCAGTTTGGTTTAATGTGCAATTAAAGTCAACAAGGTCCAAACTGTTTTAAACAGGCTTTCATTTTAAGGACTAATAAAAAAAGAGCAAGGAATTGTGGTATAATAAGAGCTGACAATTGTTAATTAATTGGTCAAGCTGTGGATGCTACATATTTAAAGAAACAAACTGATCCATCTAAGTAAAAAAGTATAACAAAAGGGCCTTTCTACTGTGAGTTCTGTGCAGAAAACATGGACAGAAAACCTCGGACACTTGGCTCTTCATAAAACAGACATCAAATAGCTCTGGGCAGAATTCAGCTGCGGCCAGCACAACACTCTCCAGAATAACACAAGAGCGTGTCATATCTGAGCCAGCACAAACCAAATAGTTTGTATTGGATTATGTGAAAGAGCGTGTGAGTGTACAATAGCAAATAAAGGGATGATATACACCCGCAAGTCTTGGGTTAAAGAAGCAGGCATCCGTGTGCTATGTGATTCTTCTCTGCAGGTTCCGTAGTGAATGTATAATAGAGAACAAGGGCATGCTTGCTCAGTGAGTGCAACCCTGCCTGTCAGAGTTGTGGATGTGAGGAGAATCATACCCTTGTTTTTCTGGAAAATGTCCTTGTATGTACGTTGTATAAATAGGGGCCATGTTTAGTCCCCGACGCAAAAGTGCCCCGCTGACCAAACCCTCACTGCTCCTGGATTAGAATAAGAATAACAAATGGCTCTTGTAGAATGTGTTTTTGTTGCAGTTGCGGCCACAACACTGGGTCAGGTGATCTGCCGCAGCGATTCCCCCGGGCTATGCGCTTCGCTCTCTTTCGTAGAAATTTACTGAAGCAATAAATCTGGTGTGCTTGTGGAGAAAAATTAAAGTGGAGCCTCCCAGGAGGCGGAAGGGAAGTAAGAGAGGGATATAACAATGGTTACAAGTAGAAATCCAGGCTAACCTCTCCAGAGGTTGTGTCAACTCGGGAACAAAGGCTTCTCAACCTGGAGTCATGGCTCAAGGGCTAAAGTCCATTTAGTGGGGCGGGCGGTTCATAACGCCAATCCACTACCTTGGAAATGTGGTATTACTTTTTTCCGGTACATTTAAGGTTAATTTCTTCACACTTGGAGAGAACACAAATACAGTTCTTGTCGAAAGGAATGAATGATTATAGGGCCCAAGGCTTAATCATTTTTTTTTTCTTTTTGAAATAGTTATTTTCTATGGTTTTGATGTTAAAACTACCTTTTTATTCTCAAGTTTTCATTTTAATTACTAGTCAGTTCATAGCCTGTTTTTGTACATTAGGAATATTGTTGTCTCTATGACAAATTGCTTATGTTCCTCTGTTATAAGTCTCTTTGGATAAACCATATGCTTAATGCATGCATGTAGGTTAATTGTATAGGCCACAACCAATATCATATTGGCCATAAACAATATGTCAGTTTCTCATTCTGTGCATTGTTCTTTCTATTATTCTGCCTGTTGTTCTGTTCTGTTCCATCCATCCATCTGTCCACCCATCTTCCATCTCTCTGTAGAATTGGAAATGTATTTTTGTTGTTGTTGCTTTATATTTTCATCGTTAATTCTTTAGTTACTTTGTTTCATCATTTGTTTGTTTGTGCATTCTTTTTGCTCATTTATTAATTTTCTGTTTGTTTATTTGTTTGTTTGTACATTTGTTTGTTCATTTTCTTTTTGTTTATTTATTTGTTTGTGTTTTGTTCATTTTATTTAATTTGTTTGTTTGTTCATTTAATTTTGTCAATTTGTTTGTTTTTATTTTTCCACTGGTTTGTTTTTTTAATTAATTAGTTTATTTCATCATATGTTGATTTTATGTTTATTAGTTTGTCCTTTTGTTTGTTAATCTTTTATTTGTTAATTCGTTTGTTCACATGTTCATACATTTTTTTGTCCATCTGTTATTTCACTTGTTTTTTTTTTTCATTGATAATTTTTTTTTCATTTGTTTGTTTATTTGTTTGCTGTTTAAATGGCAGCTACATGGATTTGTTTGAATTCCATTTAATTTTAGTTCTACTTAAATTCATTATTGGTGAATAGTGTCCATGGTTTTGAAGCCCTTAAATTGGATATATATCCACAAGTACTGCGTTGTAAAACTAACCTATATGCCTTCAGGGTGTAACGATCAGGAGACGAGGAGTCGTTCGAATTCAAATGCGGATTGTTTATTTACAAGACAGAGTCATACAGGCAGGGTCGATCATCAGCATAACAGAGTTATAGGAGGCATAGGCAGAAGAGAATAGTCAGGGTCCGTGAGTGGGTAGAAACAAACAGTAAACAGAGTCCAGGGGGAGAAGCAAAAGGGCATAATCCAAACGAGAGCAGAGGTTGGCAACGATAAATCCAAACAAAGTAACAAGAACCAAGAACACGGGTGAAAACGCAAAAGAGATCTACAGTGCAATGGACCGTGATGACACACAAAAACATCCGGGTTATATACACGTAAAATTAGGTCAGTGGGCGTAGCCAACAATGAAACACCATGACAACAGATGAGTGAGTGGAGACACAAGAGTCCATGAATGAGAAACAGGCACCAATACACACACAGTTTGCTGAGTGCCATTCAGATTCTGGACTGGCACATCCAGCTGATCGTGACACAGGGGGTTATCATATGTCTTCTAAGGCATATTGATGGGTTTTTGTTTTAAAACACAGTACTTGTTTATATATCCGCTATCCACCAGCATTTTCAAGCTTGGAAGAGCCAGAATCAATTTTTACGAATATCTGTCTGTGTTTGTCTGAAAGAAGAAAGACATCTAGGATAGCTTGGGGGTGAGTAAAATATGCCGTAGTTTTCATTTTTGGATAAACTATTGCTTTAAGCATAATTACAGTTAGATAAATGATATCTAAATTATTTTTGGTTCTGCACCTTAAAGAATTAAATGTTAACAACAAATGCACTGCAGGTCAAATCATTTTTATTAGCACATATGCTATCAATGACTGCACTAATGAAGCCACAATCTGTTGCGATTCCCTTCAAGTAGCATTTGGTTTTGTATCACATTGCACCCACCATTTAAAGCCCTGTTGAGTGTCTGTTTGATTTTCTTCTTCCAGTGTTTTTCTTCTTTCAGTGGGCTTTTTAGGTTTGCCACATTTCCTCTTATTGGCGCAGGGGGGTGTGGATTGAAGGAATGGTGCAGTAATAGCTGTTGAATGTGCTGGCTGTGCGGCTCGTACCGCAGGGCCCACACATTCCAGGGATTACTCTTATTACCAGCCATTCTCTCAATGGGGAACAGAGTGGCCTAATGAAATATTCAAATGGAAGAGGGGGATAAAGCTCTCCATTACTGAATTAAATTTTCAAAATGTTTGTGGTGCTTATCTTTGAGTATGTGCATGTGCATTAGAGAAACTGATTAAGAGTGCGCAATGATTATCAGCCTTATAAAATAACATTTCAGAGCCATTTGTGATGAATTGCAGCATGTTCGTAATAATTTAATCAGTAATTGATTTAAAGCCTGAGCAAATGTACTTTGTCCTGAGATCTCAAGGGGTGGGGAAATAGTGGACTCAGCATGAACACTCATTTATTGTTTAAGGACTATTGCTTTTACAATTTCACATGGTTCAGGTTCATGATTCATCTCTTTGTTAGCCAATTAGCAGTGTTAAAACAGCAACTAAAATAAAGCCAATATGAATTAATTTATTAATGCCTTAACAAATAAATATGTCCAGAGTTCAATAGCAAGTGTCTGGTTTTAAATACATGTTTGCAGTAGAAATAAACAGGCTACGAATGCACAGTCAGAGTAAACTGAGCAGGCATTGCTTAGCCTGAATCCAGGACTTGTAATAGCCCATAGTCCAATGTTAGGTCTGCCTGTACATCCTGAGCAAATGATATCCTAATGGGATTTCTCGTGGAAATCTATTAACCTTGAGTCCACCCATAAATTTCATGCAGTTTAGCTAAATGATGACTGTAGAGAATGGCACCACGTAACCAGTGGGCGTGAAGCCATCATTAGATCAAGGATGATTTCATGACCCCTCCTATTCAAACAAGGTTATAGTCAGATTGCTTGCATTAGATCTGCATTTGGTAAAAATGAAATAAGAAAGCTATGTGCTAAACAATGGTTCTGAGTCACTCAGCGATTCTGAAACTTAATGGACGACTTAAAAATAATACATTGATCATTTTCAGTGATCTAACACAGCTATATTATTTACTTAACAACCAGATAATGCATAGATGCTTTTTGTGTTTGCACATGCTGGTGGACAATTAAAAACTTTTAAAAAATTTCTGGTGTAGAAGTACATAATTTTGCTGTTATAATTTTTTTTTTATGATTACAATTTTTGATAGTTTTTTAAACATTGATTAAAATATGTTTTAAGTAAGCATTAAGGATAATGGCTAAAATAGTAGACTCTGTCATGTAGCAGCAATTGTATAATCTAATATGTAAATTAGCTTTTTTGTTAACATATCGTCCTTGGTAAGACTATAAGAATTTTTACTTCTTTCAAAGTACAATGTTGATTTCAGGTTGTATACACCTAAAAAAATATTGTCTCAAACATCATTTTTTAAGTAAATTTTTGATTATAAGTCAACATTAAGTTAAAACAGCCTGCACTGAGCTTTAGTGATTTCTGCCTTATACTACACCAAATTATTTTCTCGTAGCTTTACCTTAAAAATTCTAGAGCAAACAATTTTGGAATCAGATGATTGATATTGTTTTGGTCTCTACGAAACAAGCTCTGTTGCAGATTGTGCCAAGAAAAGATTTTTTTCAAAAACCCTTGATAAGATATAGCTGCCCTGATGGCACATCACTTCTGATGGATTTGTTATTGCTACAAACGTATGTTGCAGACTGTTATTATTAAACTGCATTCAGTGTCTTGCTCTAAGGAACCGTATCACCAAGAAACGCCAGGCTTAATTAATTCTTTCAAAGAGTCTGATTGATAATAAAAGCCAATATAAACATGCGCCCAGCAGTCAGGAGCACTTCATCAATCAATTTCACTCTGTAAGGGAGCATTTCCAGCCTCCTCCAGCTGCCTGTGTGGAAAGACAAGTCAATTGTGCTGTGCTTGACAATACTCATGAAATGGTTAGCTGGATTTCAATCGATGGGAAAGATTACCCAGTCATTTCGCTGTCACTAGGGAAATGGTGGAGACTGAAAAGGAAGTCAACTATCTTCTGCTCCCTTCCAAAACCATGCTGCTCACGTTTAATGACATCTGCTGCCTATTTTTTGATTCCTTGAGTTGAAGTTATTTAATGCCAAATGTAAGACAGTTAAAGTCAAATGTGAATTTCTGGACACCTTAAAATAAAGTGTAATCAAAAAAGGTTATATTTAGGAATATAACAGGAAAGTCATTTTAGATGAAGAGCAGGGTATTATGTTTGGATGAAAGATTACAAAAACAAACTTTTTTTTCTATCTCTTGAAATAGCATGAATCAAGCTGGCATCAACGAATCATTCACAGTAAGAGCAGGAACACACATTAGGAAAGTGAATAGGGTCTATTTTTATGTTGACTACTGCTAATGTAGGTAAAAGTCATATTGTATGAAACATAGTAAGACCAGTAGCTGCTAAACAGTTGTTGAAAAATGAGTGGGCTTCACAAAAAAATCTATGAAATAACTTCCTTTTGTGATTGATTGCGGCTTTTTAGTAAAGAATGAGGCAGAAAATACATTCTGTACTGTAAAAATGCTATTTTCACTAGCAATGGTTTATACACAGATTTTTTTTTATTAACATTGGAGGCAGCTTCTTAGTAACAAGGTGTTTTTGATGCAACTAAATTCACAGCTTTATTGATTGTAAGCAGCTACAAACAGATGCAGGAAATCCAGACTCACATTTAATCTCTCTCTCTCTCTCTCAAAATGTTGAGTAGCTGAGTAGTTTGCATCACTGGATATAACTGTTGGTCGTTGCATTTCTATCGTAACAGTTGTTTAACCAAAAAAAGGAAAGAAAAAAAGCTGCTTCCATCAGACCACTTTCTGTTGTTTTGATCTAGCAGATTAAATACGCTCAAGTATACTGTTGTATACTTGCAAAATGAGATGACAGAAAAAAACTACTTTTGTTTCTGCAGTGTTAGCCGGAAGATTTTCAAACATTCAAATGTTTCTAGTTCAACTTAGCAAAGTTTAAATTCCATTGACAAGTGTGCTCTCCAGCAACACATCCTGGAATGATTACATGTTTGGTCAGTAAGCAGAGAGAAGGCAGTCTTTATAAAACGACAATGAAAAACAAAAACGCATGTTAATATCAGGTGTTATGAGGGCCTATTCTATGTGTTAGTCTTTCATGATTATTTCTTCAGTCTTTCAGTGATGTTCAGTATGTCTTAATATCTAATTTCTTCAAGCTCGCTCGTTTTGCAAAACTATTCTAAACAAATGCTTTTTACTAAGCTTAATTAATTAAGCTTTATTAAGCTTACAATTTAAAAAACAATGCATTATTTACAATGTTACTGGCAGCATGTGATTATCATGTAAATATATTGTGAATATTCAGTACATCACCAGCTACGAGGAAGCTTGGTTGTGTGAGTGGAATATAAATAATTAACACCAAGAAACAGGACTTTGCATCTGACCAAATCACATTACTTCTCATACTGTAAGTCTTTCACAGTTTCCTTCAAGGCTTCCTGCTTTAAGCTGTTGAGCAGACAGGAATGGTTCACTTGTTTGCGTGTATACACTTACTGGGGTCACCAATGTGTGGATTCTGTGAGGACACATCAGTAAAAATACGGTGTGAGCCGCCTGAGGCCAGCACCAATATCAGCCAGTCTGAGAGGGCACATAGTGGGAGGTTAGAGGCCATTCCCGCTAGATTAATGTCATAAATTACACTGCATTTCAGACAGATAAATTCATTGAGCGATGCTATCAAAATAGAAACCCTGTTCCGGTAATGTCATACAGTGAATCATGGCATACAGTAAACAGCAAACCAATTCTAGCTTGCTCCAGGTAGCTGATGTTCCTTCTTCTGAGCCAACTGTGTGACATTTCAGGACCTGGAAAGAGAGCGGAAATTTAAAACAGAAAAGTGGTGGAAATAGAAGCTGAATTTCATGTGAGGGGTTAACATAGGTTAAAATGGTGGTGTTGGTTTGTGGGGTATTTTAAGCATTTGTCATCTTGTAGGGTATCAATAATAAAACAGTGAATTTGTATGCATTTTATGTATATTTTGAATATGGTAAAATACTTCTCCTCTCTTATGTGACAAATTTCTATGAAAAGTATTTGGAAAGGTCATTTGTTTTGTTTTTGCACCTCCATCCGGTGTCGATAGTGGTGCAGAAGTGACACGTTTCAGCTATAAAGGTTTGAAAAATCATATCTGTTCCCTAAAAACAGCAGTTCCTCTTTAGGGAGAATGAACGTTTTCCTGCTCCACGGCTTTATGGATGTAACAGTTGTCCAAAACATCTTGTTCAGACCAACTTATCATACGACAGTTTCGCCTGAGAGCGCTTGCAAAATGTTTTGCTTCTCTTCAGACAGCAGAACACCATCTGTCTGATCTAACAAGCGCTGAGCGAGATCTATAGGCTCATGGAGATAAGCACTGCAACATTCATTGCCCTATTCTCTAAAACAAAACACACAGACATTCAAAAGGTGAAAATCATTTAAAATGAGCTTGAACAATCAATCTAATCTGGTATTGCAATCAAATTGAAATTGAGAATGGTTTTTAAATTTCAAATGAATTCCTAAATGTAATAAGTTTTTGTTTACATAATATGTATGTGTACTGTGTATATTTATTATGTATATGTAAACACACACACATGCATGTATTTAAAAAATGTTTTATTTGTATATTAAATATATTTATATACAACATAATGATAGAAATGTAACCATTTGTTAAGTTGTATAGCTGTATTTGCAATACGTTCCTTCAAGTACGTATTGCAGTGGATCATAATTCAAATATTAAAAAATTGTGAGTAAAAGCTAATGCTCTATCGTGTTGGCAATAGCCCTAAACCTACCTGATAGTGTTAACAAATGCAAAAGGTATGTAAAAATGAATTTCCTGATGCAGCTATGTTATGCTATGCAGATTTGAGCTGTTTTGTTGAACCGTCGTTTCACAGGCTTTGAACTGGAGATCTAAGTGCAATGGCGTATAATGCGAACTACTGAGCAAACCTACTGAGTTGGAAAACCCATGCATATAAAGCTGATATGTAAAACTAAATTTTCAAATGTCACAGGATGTTAAAATTGGTTACCCTTTCAGTCGAATAACTTCGACGTTACATATGGTTATGAGGGGATTCCCCAAGTCCCGCGTCTTCATGGAGGGGTCAACCTCGTCTCCCGTCCAGAGCCTGTAAGCTGTCGTCCACTCTCGTGGGCAAGGCTTACGGTGCTGCTGGACAGGCTGCTACCACTCTGCACGCTATGGCTACACTGCAAGTGTACCAAGCGAAAGCTCTTAAAAGAGTGGCATGAAAGAGCTGCACGAACTTGGACCTGTTCAGGGAGTGATGTGGGAACTCCGCGCTGCGACGGACCTCGCTTTACGGACAACAAAAGTCACAGCCGGGGCCCTTGGTCAGGTGATGTCCACTGCGGTGGTCCAGGAACGCCATCTCTGGCTAAACCTGGCGCAGGTGCCAGACTCAGAGAAGGTTCGCTTTCTCGACGCCCCCATCTCCCAGGCTGGCCTATTCGGTGACACTGTCGGGGACTTGGCCCCTCCCATTCCGTGAGCACTTCTCTGCCTGCTCGTCGCCGAGGGCGTCCCCCCGCGGCACCCAAAGAACCATCTGCTCTGGCTCCAGCAGAAGCACACGATGCCAGGCTGGCTGCTCAAAGGCAGCAACGTCGAGCTGGCCGCAGGCGTGGCACCCCGCCTGCTCAGTGGCCGACCAAGAACTCCCGGAGGGGCGGGAAGCGCTCCTGAGACAGGCAGCCCGGAGGTGATAAGATCTGCTCTTCGGTGGACGTTGAGACCATCTCCGTCCCCACTCCTGGAGGAGGGCCAGGAGACTCTGTGCATTCAGCTGCCGTCGGCCCACGGGTCGGCGGTACCCACAATTTCACAGAAAGTGTCCGGAGGTCCCCATCTAACACAACTTTTGTCTTTTCAGATGCTGACCCAGGATGCTGTGTCGCCAGCGCGAGAGCCAGGGAGACAGGTAAGCGCTGTGAGATGCAGCCAGACGATTCGTCCCTTTCCCTGTCCCGCTACGGGCTGCCCCACTGCTGGCACAGTGGTCAACGTTCCCTTGATACCCCTGTCGATGCGGCTCTGAGCCTGGATAGCGCTCCCGGCCCCCTCACAGTGGTTGATTAGGACGGTATGCCTTGGCTATGCGATTCAGTTCGCTAGGCGCCCGCCTCTGTGTCGTGGCATTCGCTCTACCTCGGTTCAGACAGAGAGCCAAGCCGCCGTACTGCGGGTGGAGATTGCTGTCCTGGGGTGCTGTACTGTATACAACGGGCAAGCAGCCAGGTGTCCAGCTGCTTTGGCATATTATATAAGAATGCCTCGAGTTGTTAGGCGTGCAAGCACGGGCCAGTCCGGACGGACAACACAGTGGTAATCGTGTACATAAAGAAACACTACTAGCAGACTAGCAGAAAGGGAATGCTGTCTCCAAACATAGTTAGAGCTGCAGGCTGGGCGACACCGTCACCTTCGCTAGGTTTTACAGAAAAAGACCTCTGCGTAGAGGCTGTGTCT
>JAUMHI010000023.1:1920796-1939225 GCA_032359435.1 Enteromius unitaeniatus
GTTTGTACAGTATAAAAACCATTACGCCTATGGAGAGTCCCCATAAATCACAAAAACCAACAGTTGTGTGTGTGTGTGTGTGTGGCCAATAGGTCACTGTCTGTTGATTGAGATAAGACCAGGCAATATAACTCTTTTTCTGATCTCTTTACTTCCAGACACTCTGTGATGTTGCACAAAAATGTTTTAGTGCAAGCAGCAGAAGTAAAGCATTGTTTAGGAATCTGCTGCATTCAAAAACTGTCTGTGCCCATTCTAAAATGGTGATATTGAAAATGTGCTGTGTGTTAAATTCACATATTGAAAATGCCCAATAAAACTATTACTTTCACCAAAACAACTGTTTTCTCAGCTACACCATTCATGTTGTTGCTCCATTGCTGTTTTATGAACAGTGGAAAAAACATTTGGAAAGAGCCAGCAGGCATCCCTGGCCCTTCACCTCTGTAACTGACTGCTGCTAGAAAACAGACATCATTGAGCTCTGTTTTGCTTGAGATTCATAATCTTATATCCTGAAGACTTTACAGTGAGAAAAAAGTCAAATCGGTTTGTATCAAATCTAATTAGAAGCTGTTTAATGTTGAAAACATCAGGGTGTTTTAATTTCTTAAAAAATACATATTAAGTAAATTGAACTATTATTTAGCTCCCTTTTTAAAATACTTTTTACCTCTCATTACTAATTGATGTGTGATGTTTTCATACTCTTCATGTGAACAATGCTCAATATATTTGCATTTAAATGGATAATTTCCTGCAACATTCTATTATCATTCAAAACAAGTATGAATTAGTATTTTTCTCACACAGCCATTAAATAGTTTCAGACCACTTGGGATATACTGCATAACTTGTAATGACATGAGCAGTGTGAACATTCTTCAAAATATCTACTATTGTGTTCCATGTCATTAATAAAGCAAGGAACATCATAAGGGTGAGTGTTATCCACTTAAGCGCGTATAAATATAGTGGACATATAGTATATTACAGTCTATTTTATAATTTTAGACACATTTAAATTTCCAAAGAGAAGCAGAATTCAAAAGTCCTTGAATTCTTGGATAGCCTCTTTCAAAGTAATTACCGGGAATTTGAAAAGATGCACAAATGTCTTTTCCGGTGTCTGTGGCAACTGCTGGTATAATATATTATTGGAAGCACACTGATGAGGAAATTTCAATTTTAAAGGCTGGAGGAGGTGAGATGTATTGATGCACTGAAATGGTGCACAAGCACCTCTCAGTTATACTCGCAATTATGCCCATAGAGAAGTGGCAGGGGAAATATCTGCCTAATAGCAATGGAAATATTCGTTACTGCAATTCATTGCATCCTGTGATGTTTTTCCAAGGTATTATGGATGATTTTGCTGAAAGGTTTTGTCTTAATGATTTGTAGTTTTTACGCACCTAGCCAAGGCTTTTGATGCCATTGGCTGAATTGTACAAGCGTTCAAAACATTACATTTACTCAAAACTGAAAAATAGTTGTTGTTTTTTTCAACTCAATTTAATTACTTCAAAGTCTAAAGTAGAGCAGTTAATTACATAATCATTAACATAGATGGTCTTGTTGGTGTATGTCTGTTTAGGCACTGGAGTAAGAAAAAAAAAAGTACTGCCACAGTACTTAAGACTGTTATTGCTCTAAATACTTTAATGGGCCATTTTCAGCACAGACTAAATGAGTCAATTCAAATGTTGAAAAAGGATGACTTTTTACATATACTGTAACTCAAAAAGCTTGACATTAGTGATGACATCTTACTGTGCTTTCTAATTCCCAGTAGTCTCTGAGGGTGTTTTAAACTTGGATAGATCGATACTGCAAAAAAGCCTTGGGTAAATCCTGTTAGAAACTTCAACCTTACCATTGATCCGGGTGAGAATTAAATTCTGTTCAAACCTCCTCCCCACCGAGCAGACTTCTAAGGCTGATTCAACACTACACAGAAGTATAGATGCGGCAGAGACATTCAGGAGGCTAATCTTCAGAGGTTTCAAAACATCCCTCAACTTCATGCTTGCCCAGATGCCACACCACATGCTATATACTGAGGAAGAGATGCATATTTATCAGTGAACTAGCGGACAGGAAGGATTTGATGGAAGTACATAAATCAGTCTGTCAGTGAATTGAGATGCAGTATGTAAGAAGTGCATCAGATTCTAACATAAATATTGATGTTCACAAAGCACAGAAGAGTGAGGACAGTGTAAAATAAAGGCAGTAATTGGTTGTTGCTGGTCAGAATTGATGGAAGCATTTGCATCAGTCCATCGGCATGAAAGTTAACAACGCAATGCATCGATTAAAAAAAAAGTGTTTGAGTATTTGCATTTATATATAATTATATAATTAATTATTATTAGTAGATACATTATATGCTTATTATATGCCAATAATTTGTGACCAATATTTTATATGTAGGTTCATTTCTCTGTTCTCTCATCACCACTGCTGCAACGTGAATATGTTGTATCCTACCTGATTTAATGAAAGTGCATATCATTAAACAAGTTTCTGTTTCTATTTGGCATGCTATTTATATGCAGAAATGGACTATGAGGTGCATATGATATGCAGGGGTTAGGATTATGCCAATACTGGGGTATATAAGACATAGCACACATAGCACATAACATTAATTAAATGTTAATTGCAAAGCATCACGTTTTTTCCATTGCATCATATGGCATAATATCTTTAATGTATTGTATCCTTACATTGAGATAGGGGTGGGCGATATGAAAAAAATATCATATAATTTTTTTTTCTGGGAAAATAACGATTCACGATTTTTATCCCGATTCTTTTTGGTTTTTTAAGACTATTTTGCAAATTATAGAGGTGGGGTGGGCGATATGGCAAAAATATCATATTATGATTTTATCATGATTCTTTGTCATTGATTTTACTATTTTGCAAGTTGTCTGAGCAGTACAGACAAACTAATTTGCCTTTTTTATAAAAAAGGTAACAAAGTATAAAATAAAGAAGGGCAGATTTTTAGGCCATGAATTTTAGGCTTCAGGTGTACGTGCTGGAAAACGCATCCAGGATGCACACATATGAAGTGTTTAATCGACAAGACTTTAAAGCAAATAATGTACTTTTGTAATTGCGAATAAGTGTAGTGTCCGGTCACTGATGTGAATGTATGTCGCGTTGTGCAGCATATTGTGACAGAGATGATAAAATAACACGATACTACGATATTCCTTAAAAAGCAGATTGTGGAGAATTTTTTATCGTACTTGATCAAAAATCATCATATTGCACACCCCTAAATTGGGATGTGTATACTATAGCTTTGCCCTCAGTTATGGAGATGCACATCCCTGAGTTGTTGCAATGCATTTTATTTAGTGGCACCTGTTTACTTTCTTTATTACCTTCAAACTACATCCCTCATTGTTTCCCTGTTCTGAACACTCTTATAATTGATATTTGACTTGAAATTACATGCACATTAGTTTACAAAATCAAGCAGTTATTTTCCAACATTGTTCTTTCATTTTCTAGTCCACTGGTCAGATTATCACAGTGTATTCTCAGTTAAATAAAAAAAAACAATTTGTATCGCATGCTACAAACAAATGTTCAGATAACAAATTACAGCTGTGATGCCTCTGTATGTCAATCAATCAATCAAGCAAAAAACCTGTGTAAAATAACTTGAATGCGTGTGTTGAATTTAGGTGTTGAGTTTTGGTTTTGCTTGCAGCTTCCCGTCACCATGGGAACAGCCGAAGTGACCTGAAGGATAGCCTATGGAAAATGATTTCTAAGCATAGTCACAAACTATTCATGGAAAGGAAGTTAATGGCCATCTTATGAGTACACCAACAGCTATCCTTATTCTTCACCGACAGCTAATAGCATAATGGCAACCATTCACTTATCCACAGCTCTTCACAACAACTGTAATTGGCCCTTAGAAATAGCTCCTGTCCAATCAGACCTCAAACAAACACTCCTAACCAATACAGCCTTTATTAAGCTTTCAGCTCTTTTCTATCAGGAGTGTGTGATATTTGAGGAAACAAACCTAATTAAATTTCTCTGGCAGGCAGGTAGAAGAACTTGAGCTCTAGTTGTCAGTTTTCATGAGTACCTGAATTTTATTTTATTGTTTTCTATATCAATAATATTACAATTACAATATTACAATAACAGTACAATTTTTTTATATAAAGCCCTTTTGTACCAAACCCACTATTTTTCTTCATGGGCTTGGTTGGCATATTCTTTAAAAGAGCGCTCCTTAAATTTTGTTTTTCCAGCTTTGTTTGCAGTAGCAATCCCAATGATCTTTTGTTTGATGAACTGTGCAGCACAGCACTATATTGCCAATATTGAGTGTAAAGTAGACGCTTTAGGACCACGATAATATGAGAACGCACGTTGATTAAGGCTTACGTTATCGCTCACTTCTCTATCTTGCCTCAACAAAGCACCGTCCCATTCAATTAAACAATACTCTGACCTTATCTTTTTCAAATCAATAACCATGATAAACAGTAGTGTCCAGTCTCACCAATCACAAAGGTCTCTGGGTGAACCAGATAGCAAAAGCACACAACTTGTTGAAACGTATGAGGGCAGGAGATGCTTTACTCACAATGGTTTCCATATATCAATGTCTGCGGGAATTGTTTGCCAGAGGTGGAGCAGCAGCAACATGTGGCAAAATGAAGTTCAACTGATATCTTGATGTCTTAATGATTGTGTGAGTTGGAATGAATATATTGATCGTATCCTTGATTAAAATAAACATTAACCAAAAAAACATTAACTGCTTTACCAAAAATATATGTTCATATAATATATGAATATTTCCTGCACAGAATACAGACAATTTCTGTAGATTAACTTTTCCTAGAATAATTTCAAGGCTCTGGCACAAACAAACAGCAGTTGATTCGTTTCATTCTGTTCTGGTAAGCTGCTTAATCACAAATCATTTCCTGCCTGCTTATGGTCATAATTATGTATTAAATTACTGTAAATGGACTTTTACCCAAAGGCTTTTTGTGTTGCACCAGGCAAGGACATTTGAATTTATTGTTTCTGTCCCCAAGAATCTTCTAGGATCTGTTGAATTGATTTAAGTTATATTGAATAACCTGCTTTGATGAAGAAATCATGTGAATAATATAGGAAGGCAACGGACTGGCATTGCATTTTACATTGATCTGTATTCTAAATAATACAAACTTTAAATCCACAAAGCATCTAATTTTATTGTAAATTAGACTCTTTAAGGATTTCAAATTCTTTTTTATTTACTTGTTCATTATCTGTCTTGTGTCCTCTTTCTCTCCCATCATTTTTGCTTTGATAATTTCTAACAGTGATTGTTTTTGAGAGGTCATTATCTAAAAATGTGGAAGACCTGATGAAACTGCCATCCAGCTGCTCTGTGGTGTAATTCACCAGCCCATATTTGTGTCAGTTTTGATAACACAATGCAAAGAGGAATATGAGGATGTGGAAGAGGATGCAAGCTGACTTATGTGAGTGTGTGAGGAAGCAAGAGAAAGCAAACACACCGAGAGGATTTGAAACATTTGAAATGTCTTGCAGGTGCTTTAAGTGACATTTGGTGAGTAAATCACTACAGGCCAGTGCTATCCTCCACAAATGCCTCACTAGTGATTCCTTTTGGAACCTGCTTTGACTTATTTATAAAGATACAGAAACAAATGAAAAGGGTTCATATTAAGCATACTATTTTGACACATTTGTGTTGGATTAACAAGGCCAAGTGCATATTTTGTCTTTACCATGAAGTTTGATTTTCACTCACCCACAGCAATATATTTTTAGAACAGTTAAACAAATTTTCTAATGTGCTTGAATAAGTCCTGATGAATTACACATGACTGCTCTGAAAAATCTTGCACACGTTTCAATTACCTTATATTAATCTGATTGTCATATAACCATTCAAATGAAATTATTAGCAGAGCTGAGACGAAGGTAATTATAACTTGTCATCCCTCCTTCGTTTGCACCTGTCATAATAAATGAAATAGTCCTGCTGAACTGTCATCACTTTACTGCATTGATAGTAACAGAAGACTTCTGGCAAATCCCCTACCAAGACCAACCTGTCATATTAAAATAAAACAGCAAGGACTTTCATGAACTGTCAGGAGTACAAAATATATATGAGGATATATGTTCACACACGTCTGCATGTGTTCTCTAGCATGAGTCATGCCCCAGGGAAGGTAACCCATAAATAATCTGATGGGCTGCATTTGTTCCATAAAAGCTAATACAAAGGGACAGAGAGATAGATCTTAAAGGAACACCCCACTTAAAAAAGGCTCATTCTCCAACTACCCAGAGTTAATAAGGTGAGTTTTACCGTTTTGGAATATATTCAGCTGATCTCCAGGTCTGGCAATAGCATTTTTAGCATAGCATACATCACTAAATCTGATTAGACCAGAAGCATTTCTATTCCAAATTATTAAAGAGTTTCGATATTTTTACTATTTAAAAATATTTAAATATACTTACTTATATTAAAGTTTCCTAAATTATGAAAGAGAGGGGAAAACTATCAGTCAGTATTAACCTAATAACCTTTTGATCAGTGTTTATGCATGAAAGTTTGTGTATTTCTTGTTTCTTATAGTGTTGGGGTCTCCAAATTGGGTCCATTGGAGATTATCTCCAATGCACTTGCCTGGACCTGTAGTTCAGGGGTTTCTGTAGGGTTGAAACTAAACCGGGTTCTAGTTTGAAGACACCTGTTTTAGACACTTTCATTACATTATTGCTGTTTTTGATACTTACAAGTGATAAAAAGTATGTTTTTACTACAAATATAGAATTTCAGAGAAATATTTGTGCACTGGACAACATTTCCACATAATAACAGTTAAAGGCTGACAGAAAGAAACACAGTAAGTGATTTTATTTTTGGGTGCACTGTGAAGAGATGAAGAGACTCCTTTGAGAAGAGATGAATTTATACCACTTGGGAAATTCTAAGGTAATGAATTTCTTATATTCAAAAAAAGTGCCATTCATTCTCTGGAGGGTGTATAAAGGGTTTGCACCCTGTCTTAAAGTGATCAGCCCCATCAGTATTTGGTCACTTTTGAGATATGAGCTGATAAATGTGTGAAGAGTGACAGCATGGGTGAAAACAAAATACATGCTAGTGTCAAATGGAATTATCACACACAACGATGGGATGGCTGCCAATTATTTTTCCTTGATTGAGCATTGGCCTTATCAGAACGACGGCAGAGCAACAGCCTCCATATTCATTAACAGGAAAGTTCAGCAGAACATGGGGGAGTTATAAAAATACATTTAACCAGGGTTGTTTACTTGAGGGCATGTACACGAATGACATTTTAACATGCTCTTTTGCACATGTTTTTGCGAAAAGCTGAACTCTTAAGGACACAATTCAGATGCGTTGCTAGACATGAATGACATTTGAGGCTTAGCTGTTTAATGGCATATAATTATGCAAAGGTACATAGAAGTGAAAGAGTTACTTATAGGTTAAAATTCATCAACCATGGCAGTTGATAGGTAGAGAATTAGACTCTGTGGCTGTTTTAATTAACATCACAATGAAAAAGTGAATTTGGGCAATTTTTGCTCTTTTTCTTGAACTACTGTAGCTAATTAAGCCTAATAATGAAGTTCATTATGGTCACAAGAAGACTTCTTGGATTGGTGATCAACATAAAGGGAATAATAGCAAACAATTTACATGCTGTTCCAACCAGGACAAAAGTCAGCATGACGATTGGAATCTGTCTCTGGATCGATTAAAAGAAAAGCACAATTAACCGTTTACACACTTTGGCCTTTCTCCGAGGCTTGTTGAGAAAATTGCTAGCACAATGGCAAGACTCACAAAGTCTTTTTTACTGCTCCTCAGTGACTGATCTTACTCTCTTACTGTGAAATGGCAAAGGAAATGTTAGATTGTCATGTCACTAAGGATAGCATCTGGGATAGTAAAAAACACACAACATGCTATCTTATTTCCGATCAACCTTGTGTTTTAAACTGTTTACATATAGAACGAAGCATTTCATACACTTCATTACTATTTCATAAAGGACAGCTTCTATCATATATGAGCAGGACCTACAGTAAAATATTAGTCCAGTCAGGCGGTGCTGTGTTGGGTTGACAAATATGTGAGAAAAAACCATCAGTATACTCAGGATAATCTGATTTATTAGTGTTATTAATAATAATTTCTTCTAAAATGTAGCATAGGTATGCTTTGATGAATAATGCACACTATTATATGGAAAAAATTCCACTGCTTTCAGCCGACTGTCTTATCAGGGTCCAGTGCATACAGCATAATGCTTCCTTTTATGTATGTTTACACGGATTTATATTTGATATACAATTATTGACACAAATATTTTCTTTTTATTTTGTTCTGTGACAAATAAAAAGAAAATGCAATTCCAATCTGGGAGACAGCGATAAAACATGTCATAAAAATTCTTTACATCTGACTTTCAACTGTTTTGCGCCACGACTCATTCAGCAGCTATGAATATTAAAGTTTACTTTATCTGTAAATGGACAGATTATGGTCTTTAAATGGACCAAATGTGCATTGCTGTTGCTTAGGGAAGTTAATATAGCCTATACATAAATAAAGATGTTTTGGCATCTTTCAAGTCGGGTTTCAGGGTTCATAAAACATTTGTAGATTTGTAGTCCAAAAATCTGTTTATTTGTTACTTAGCATTTAAAATACATCTTGCTTGATGTTATTGAACAAGTTATGAATCACAAATAATACAATTAAAAAAACCTCACAAATGATCTCAAGAAAGTTAAAATACATTTGCAATAAACACATACAATTTACTTAAACCCAGATAGTAATATTTCAATACATAGAACCATTACATGGTGCATTCATTCATATTTATCCATTCAAGTATGGTCCCATATGAAGACGTTTGTGAAATGTTCTGAAATATTTTTTATTCTTTATTCAGTTATGAAAAAGAAATGGATAGGAAACTTGCACATTGTAAGCAGAACTGACATTTTATCATATGCAGGAGGTGGACATTCCTGATTAAAATATAAACTCTTTTATCAAAACAGAACTATTTCATCAAATGAATCATTTTAAAGTTCTGAAGTAAATAGTGTAGTCAGTTATACCCAAGCTTGATTAAATCAAGTTTTGTCTATTCATGTTTTTAATTAAAATATCTTGATTAATATTCCATGATCTTTTTATGGTCAACATGCATGACTGAATTGTCAATACTGCATTACACACAGATGTCTAAATCAGTTATACTTGTAGTAGACCTCATTGTTCTATACCCATATGAAACACTTGACTAATGTTTCAATTTAAGAGCAAAGGAGTTCCTGCGGCTCCATGTTGACTCATAGCAAAACGATAATTGTTAATAGCAGACATTGTTTTGCTGATATGAGTTAATGATACATACAATTTACATCCAAATGACTGAAAATGCAGCTTAAATTTCTTACTGATTATTTTATTTTAATATTGAATGATAATGATCACTGTACGCAAATTAAATGAATGAATCTAGCAAGCTACTGTCAGTACTATAGTGCAGAAATACTTGTTTTATGGTTTAGAATCATCCTTTTTTTGCCTGTGTTCTTAAAGATATAATTAAGCAGTTTGGTTGAACTTCTCTTGATTCAATGTAAGAAGCTAATCCATCCGTTTAATTTACCCCCAGAGTGAAATCCCAATAAAGTAGATGCAAAATGGGTAGTGTGCCTGTTTAATCAATCTTTCCACATTACGTTTAGTTCCTGCTTCTGTGGAACAGTTGCAATCAATTCCTGAGGAGGTACGTTTGATGTGGTTTTTCACCTCACTCCATAATTCTTAAACATGCTAGTTATGATGTTCTTTGTTGTTATATTTTTATATCATTCATAATTTAAATATGCACAGTGTAAGAAATAGAAAACATTGGGTATACTGTTGAAATATTACTTTAAAATCAAAATATCCAATTTGTACTCGGGTTTGTAATGTTTTCTTAATGGCTTTTGAAATAGACACAGGAGATTTTCTCATTAGAGTAACTTTGAAACCCAAACTGAAATGTATTACTTGAAATTGTTGATAAATTCAGCTGATTTTATTTTGACAAAAGTCAAGTGTCAATTAAGTCATTTTAATTTTCAATGTAGTTAAAACCGATTGCTTTAGGCCAGAGATTCTGTGTTGTGGGAACTGAGATGTGTCTTAACAAGGACAAATTATTGTAATTAGTTATTGCTAATTACACTTTCCATTCAAATGGAAGAAAAGTTAATTAAAATTCATTAAAATGTGACTTGACATGTTCAGTAAAAGAGACCAAAATGAATCATTATGAATCATCATGACCAATAAAATATGTCTTTTGAAAGTGTGTGTGTTGAGTATTTCGTTTTAAAATGTACATTTTTTAAAATAATACCTCAAGGACCACAAGATTTCTCTTTCAAATGGTTTCGTCCCTAAATCATTCATCATTTAATTTTTTTGTTTTTTTTACAGGTTTACAAACCTGAAGAAAAGCTCAAAATGTGTCTCAAAGGTGCACTGCCTATTTCAGTCCAGCATTGACAGTCGCTGCATTTATAGATAATAGTTTCCCCTCACGACTGAATTATTATTCCACACCTTTAGACATAGACAGAAACTGATTTCAAAGATTTAAAGATGAGGTTCTGCAATGCAGTGATTAATATGATAATATTTGCTGGTGAATCGAAGAATGATACACAGCATGTGTCTGCCACGATGTTCTTGGCGTTCCTATGACTCATATATCGGAAGGTAAGGGGGAACGTGTTTGAAAAAATTTATATTCATGTTGAATCCTAATCTGTTTATGCATATATTAATCTAATCACCACAGTTTACCCTTGAGTGTGCGACCTGTCTGATCTATCATCACAGACATTTCACATTCACCGGGAAGAGCCATGTCTCCCGTTGCTCTTAAATTTAATATATTGTCATTCTCTGAAAAATAGAAAGCAATGTAAATGATTTCAGTGGCATCTCTATAATACGCTTGTCATCCTGGTAAAATCAAAAGTGCTTTCCCAAACATTCATTTACTGTATTAAGTGCACTTTCTGTTGATTAAAGTTGAATTTTGATCAATTGATTAGATGCTAAATTAAATAAGATTAAGCTGTAAAGCAGACCTGCCATTATACAATAATGGAAATCTTTTGTACATATCTGACGTTTCATACAGGCAGAAATTGTGATTTGGTTGAGGAGAAATAGAATTAATCTTTCTCAGCAAGATATCATTCTTGTTTGTAATAAGAATAATGTTTCAAAGCAAATTTCATTCTTAGGCCCAAGCGACGCTGCAACAACATGCATGCAATATTTACAACAGTAACTCCTCAGCTTCAGTAATCACCCGTTTACCCAGCTGGGTCACCAAACGCTAAATGTGAGTCACTGGCAACCCTTATGCTGAAGTTTTGTTCGAACAGACGCTAAATGCAGACTCCTGTTTTTTGGCCATGTCCGTTGGCGACAGCAGGTGTATTCTTCCTGATGGAGGTCATGCGGATAGCAGAGGTGCTCTGGAGGTAGCTGGTGTTGCGCTCTTGGTATTTGCGCTGTCTGCACAGCAGCTGGTTGTTGAAGTGCCTTCGAAAGCTCTCGCTCAGCAGGTACAGGGCAAACGGGTTCACGCAGGAGCTGGAGAAACTCAACACGCGCGCCACAAGCGTGATGATGAGGTGTGACAGCGAAGAGTCGATCTGCCGATAGTTGAATGAGCGGTACATGTAGAGAACGTGGTTGGGGAACCAGCACAGCGCAAAGAGGCCCACAAACACCAGAACGATCTTGGCTAGGCGCTTCCTCGTTTCCGTCTCAAAAGAGAAAAGGAGAAAAGTTGACAGATGAGAACACGCTCGATAAAGCACAAGGTGCATTTTAGATGAGGACATGGTCAATAAAATACATGCAAGTTCAGTAAGTGTATTCTCTAGCCTGATTCTGAACCCGGCAATTGAATTGAATTGTCATTTGCTGGAAAGTTCAGTTAGAACAGGTGTTCTGGTTAGCAATTTAGGTTTCAGCATTATGTTTTTGAAGGATATTTCTTTTTCAACCTAAACAAGGCTGCATTTATTTAATAAAAAATACATTAAAACAGTAATATATTAGAAATGGTAAAGCTGAATTTTTAGCACCCATTACTCCAGTTTTTAGTGTCATGTGATCTTCAGAAATCATTCAAAAAAAAATCATAAATCGGTGCCTAATAATAAAAATTTATTAATAACAGTTTGTGCTGCTTAATGTTTTGTGGAATATTAAAATTAAAAAGTGATTATTTTAAATTGTTTACATTTTTAACCATTTTTTAAATCAAATTGATATCCTTGAATTGAACTTTAATCTTAAAAATGTGTATCTTTTTTTTTTTTTACAAAAAAAGGAAACTCGTACAAGTTTGGAGTAACGTGGGTGTGAGTAAATAATGTCTGAATTTTTAATTATGGGTATGCAGATATTTATTAGTTGCCTCCTGATATTCTGCAGTACAGATAATTATTTTTTACTGTTCAATGAAGTACATACATTGCAATACAAAAGATATCCCAAAAAGCCATTCATGCCATTCAGAGTAATGAATGATAGATGAATAAACAAGACTATGTTGCTTTGTCCTGTGAAATGCATAATTAATTATAACCTAAAGAGACAAGACAGCGATAAACTTTGACTAGGAAGATATACTGTATTATCAAGGGCAAGAGGGAGCAGAAAATTTTAGCTGCCTTGAAACAGCTGCTGAAAGAGAATATTAATGAGAATATCTGTCATCCTTAAGGACACTTGGCACAATGCTTAACCGATGATTCACAGCCCAAGAAAAGATCAAGTGCCCTGTCTCAAAAAACTGTCAAGGGAGCATTTTATGAAGGGTGTCCCTCAGTTCAACAGAGGATCATTTTATATGTTCTCTAAAAATGTTTATGGTTTGGATTTTTGGAAAGGTATCTGGTTTTAGATCATCATAAAAGGGCCAACTCCATTAACAACAGCTGTTACTGCAATTTGACATTTTTTTAATAAATGCGTTTTTTTCTCCTTGGTGCATTTCTCAGATCAGAAGTGAAATTTTCAAAACCTTTTGAACCTCCACATCATCTAGTCACTTGTGCACAATTCTCATTCTTGTTACATTCATGCAACTGATTATGTAAATTTGTCTGCGGTTTCCTACATTTTCAGTTGTTAATATCATGTTGCTCAAAATGTAGTTCTCTGTGCTGTCTTACCCCTCAATACATTTAGTCATCAGTTCATCGTATATCAGTTACTGTCAAACATATTTTCTACACAGTTCTATTCAACGTTTTGTAAATTTGCGATGAATTGTGCAAGTAAATTTTGACTTTCACTAATATAGACAATAGATCAACCAATTATTAACCAGAAATAAGGTACATCAAGGCTTAAAGGTACATCAATGCACATACTTCTTTGAAAATATTAAGGAAGATTCAAGAAATGCACCAAAGCAACCGAGAAAAACTATAATGAGTAAGAGTTATATGCATTATGTCATGAAATGCAATAAATGTGCTCTATGAGATGTTGCAGGATTTTAGCTCGCTTTCATTTTTAACTCAAACCGTATGCATCACCCCTTGATCGTCTTGCTGTCTGCCCTCTGAATACATTGGGAAAAAACCCGGTCTCGAAAGACAACACAGAGGCTGCAATACCAAAACAAACACTATGGGCACAGGATGTGCACCAACACAATAACAAACTACGCCCAACCAATCGGCAAGAAGAGGTGGGGGTTAATGTGCATACACATAATAGACAGAGTTGATTGTACAGCGTGAATCCGAGATTGAGTTAGCTGAATACTGTATATTATTTTTGGAAAATGGCTGAGGCACGTCCGAAGAATAGACGCTCTGAAGCATTTGCTTCTGGAATAGTTTTCAATATATCAGCTGTAACTAATAAAATAATATCGTAAAAATATAGTATAAAGACTTGTCATATAAATTTACTCAACGTTAGCTTGATGTTAGCTCTGTTGCTGTCTAAAGTTGTAAACTTTATGGATGGATGGAGGGATGGATGGATTAAAAATCAGATAGATAGATAGATAGATAGATAGATACAAAGAGATGGTATAGTAGAACAGATCTGTAATATTTAAAACATGATTGACAGAAGAAGTTGTTTTGACAAACAGAAGATTGCACTCTTCCCCTGGAAGCTCTTACCTGTCTTTTGGAGTGCTCACTAATCTCACCTGGCATATCATGAGCACTCTTGATAAGCGTCTTTGCGATGTGGTAGTAGTAAACAGAGATAATGCTCAGAGGGATGAGAAAGTAGACGAGGAATATCATAATGGAGTGAATCTTGGGATGCATTTCGTTGGAGAGTGGATACGGCACACAAGCGGTGAACGTCATGTTCTTATCTGGCATATGAACCACCTGCGAGAAGACCGCCTCAGGGATAGCCAGCAGCACCGAGACAACCCATATAGTGATGGCCTTCAAGCAGGTCCAGAACACTGCGCTGGAGGTCTGGATGTCCATGGGATTCACAATAGCTTTGTGTCTAAGAAAAACAAATGTGAAGAATTGTCAGCACACAGATTGCTGTGCCTTTCATCCAGGTTGAGAACAGATGAAAGAGAAAATTGCTTTGTTTATCAACAATTTATCATTGCTTGAGGGAAAACAACACTGTGAGTTCTTATCTGAAGTTGGATTTGATTCTCTGTGGCAGCTTATGGTTTGTCCACACTATGACATGTGTCTGTTTATACTTTTATTAGTCAAATGTTTTGAGATTAGGCACTTTAACTGATACTAATCTGTTTCTTAAATATCAATATTAAAATGACAACTGTCATCATAAAAGGACACATTTCTCGTTTAGGATAAGCTAATAATGTAAAAACTTAGATTTAATATTCATATTTATTAAAACACATTTTTCCTTAAGGGTTATGACACTTTTAAAGAATATTTTTATATATGTTATATATGTAAAAAACTAAATAAATATATTATAAATATTACATAAATATTATGTAATTCTTTTTTCTGTTTTTCATTTCATTATTTAACATTTACTTCTTTATACTGGCACCTAAACAAACAGCAACAGTGGTCTAAAAGGACATCATTAAAGTCATAAATAATTAATCTCTAGGTTAATGTTTTTTTCCTAAAAGAAGTGCTGTCCTATAAGAAATCTGATATTTCCTGTGCACATCTTTCCGACATTCTGCTGGAGCTGCAAAGCCTACTGACAGAATACACAAAAAGCAATAGAGGGAATTCTTGGTGGAAAATTGGTTGCTTTTGTTCCAAGGAAATTGTCAATTTTTTTCCTATTGACGAATCGGCACGGTCTGATCTATTTGACAGTGTCCTTTAGATATTCTGCTGCCATCATCTCTAAGGTAAATGGAAATCTCATCCTCGCCCTGATTTCTCTCCTCCACCAGGTTTCACTGCCCCGGGCTTGCTTTTCCCTCCCTCAATGAAAATGGACTGCCCTGCCTGAGGCGTGGGGAGCGCCACGATCACAGCTTGATTTCTCCCTGAGTAAACAAGTCCCGACTGAACATACAGTACAAACTGACTGACATGCAAATGAACTTGATAATGTGTTTCACGCATGACTGTGAATGCTGAGAAAGCTCTAATCAGATTACGTCTTCAAAACAATCGTCTGGCTGACAATACAAACGGTCTGTTTTGTCTTGCTCTATGCACTTGTCGTTCTTACTCAGGCAGAAGCTTCTTCAGTCTATCATTTTAGACTTAATTCCTTGGGCCAGGAGATTCATTATCACAAGTAGCTGAGCATTGACTACATTTTGCATCATGATTGTCGTTTTGGGGAACGGAACTGTTAATGCAGCCTGCAAATCAATAGCAATAAATGAGAACTGCTTGGACCCCAGGGTGGTGGCATAATCACTGTGACCAAACAGATAGAGCAACAAATCAGACTAGGAAAGGTCATCACCTTTAGCTGGGGCCCTCAAGCACTGACACAACAATGAAGGATAAGACTGAGTATGTGAAACAGAGAGGACATTTGTCATCTTCACTAAGGATCCTCATCCCCATTTTTAATGCTCTTTCACAGACTTGCAGACAGAAATTAGCTTGTCAATTAGGTTGTCAATCATTATTTAGGATTTAAGGCACTGTTATCTACTAATGAAAACTTCTGAAAATATCCTTAATTTCAGTTGCAATTTTTAGAAAGAAATATTAGGGAATTACGGTCTCAATGTATGGTGATTTTCTTGAATAAATTAGTATTTTCTAGTAAGCTTTGTCCCAAACCCTTCTCTCTTGGCTGTAATGATGCCTCTGTTATTTTCAGCATCTTGGGTCCAATTTGGTTATGAAAATGCTGCTTTTCTATAATAAAATTCACTGTGGTGTGAGTAAATCAGAATAATAATAATGTCATGGGTAGGCTGTATAGATGACTTGCAGCCTTCAAAACAATATTTATGTGTATAGAAAATATAAAAAACCAAACTACCTAATAAATCTTTCATGATCTGTCCATATATGTGCTCTGTGCCCATCTAACCCCATCACTCTGTGTAATGTCAGAGAAATTAACTGCATTTTGTTGTTGAGAAATATATCTGTGGTATGAATCAAATATACTACACAATCCCTTCAGGCTGCTTGCCAAATGTAGTATGATGGCTGGATATCTTCATCATCACGATTAATTCCTGTGTAAATCAAAGTCATTTGCATTTGCTTTCAGCCACAGGTGCTTAATAAGGTGGCCTTTACAGCTTAATGACTTTAACAGTAACTACAAACCTAATATGAATATGTTCCTGCGGTTTATAAAACAATAAGCAACATTAGTGGTCACAACATATATATATATACAGGCTACACACACACAAAATACTATATAAACAATATAGTAAAACGTATGAAGTTTGTATAATAAAGTGCTTAGTTATACACATGCATGTATAATTACATTATCTTGTATCTAACAGTAGTTAACATTATAGCGTTCTTTTCATTCAGCGGTGAACGTGACAGTGTTTGCAGTTGTTCATTGATAATTAATTTTTTACTATTATTATTATTTTTATTTTTATTTATTTTTTTGCCGTACCTGTCCGCGCTCAGTGCCGTGAGAGTAAACACGGAGACTCCGACCGAAGTGAGCTGGATCACCGGGATCATCTTACAAGCCACCGTTCCAAAAATCCACTCTTCATAGAAATACCTGAAGGCGTCCACCGGTACACAAGTGACTAGAAGCAAAAGATCTCCCACGGCCAGGCTGGAGATGAAAATGTTTGGTACACTTCGCATCGCGCTGGTAGTGATGAATATTTTCACAAGAGTAATGTTGCCCAGTAAACCAACCGTTATGATAAGTATGTAGACTGACGGGATAACGCATCGAATAATGAAATGCACCGTTTCATCTCCATCTGATGTCCAGTCATTTGTGAAGTTCTCATAAACTGAGGTATCCTCAGAGAAAGTGTGATCCATATTTTGTTTTAGTGGTTAGAAAGCAGAGACGCTGAAAGGAAAAGGGTTTTAAAAGTTGTCCAATGCGGAGAGAGAAAGAGGGAGAGGTGCTGTCCGCCAAACTTAGTGCTGAAATGAGCGATGTCTTCAGCCACGTCCCTAAAAGTTGACTGGCTTCTTTGACAGGCAGGAGCAAGTAAAGGGGGAGCCTGTGGCAAACCAATTTAACATTCACCTCTTTAAACAGACTATCATGTATTGATGTTATTAACACATATTTTAGACTACTAGTTTAAAAAAAATCCAATCTCAATTCTCAAATTTCAACAACGACAACGCTGACTTCTGTAGAACTACTTATAGCTGAATTGATCTCATTTCAAAATAGATGAACTTTTATTGAACTGAATCAACATTAAACAGACTTAAGCAAAATAATGGCACTGTTATCTTAGAGCTGCTTTAAGGAAGCCGAATTGGTTGTTTATGCTATTATCCTCTTTATTATTTATATATATACACATATATATATATATATATATATATATAATCCATTCACCTTATAGAATTAAAGGTGATCAGTATTTATTCATTCATTCTTCACCACTAGCCTTGATTCACCCTTTTTTCGGTTCTGGTTTCTGTATTAAATACAAAACGTAGCAGAAGAATAATATATTGTTAAAGGAATCAATGTTAAATTGGCTTGCCATAGGAGCCACTACTTTAATGCGGACAGTGTTGCAGAGCACAGCACCAAACAGTTCTGTATCTATCTATCTATCTATCTATCTATCTATCTGTCTGTCTGTCTGTCTGTCTGTCTGTCTGTCTATCTATCTATCT
>JAUMHI010000023.1:1939325-1973679 GCA_032359435.1 Enteromius unitaeniatus
AATGAATCTAAAATATATGAAAGTCTAATGTTTATCAGTACATTACAGAAAATAATGAACTTTATCACAATATGCTACGTTTTTGAAAAGGACCTGTATATCTCCTCTCCTGCTCTGAGACTAGAGTCAGCAACACAGACACTTCAACTACAATTTACACTGTGTCATCGCTCTCTACAGGTTGAGAGATTGTGGTCTCACTTACATAGCTGTCGGTCCTCTGGCTTTAGCTCTGAGATCAAACCCCTCACACCTGAGATATCTGGATCTGTCTTGGAATACACTACTAAAATCTGAAGTGAAGATTCTCTTGGAACTGAAGGATGATCCACAAATTAAACTGGAGAATCTAGAACATTAGTGAGTATTTATTTAAAGCTTTGTAGGGCTGTGCAGTTAATCAAATTGGATTCTTATTCCCATCTCTTCAGTAAAGCTGATTCTGTGATTAGTAAATCTTAAGAGTGAACTAGGGCTCTTTGTAGTAAATGCCGCACCATCTGAAAACAGGTGTTGGTGGATTACTGCTAATTATGGAAGCTTTACTGACAAGATGCACAGAATTTGATTAATTTCATAGCCCTACAGCTTGAGTTTAGTAACAGGCCTCATATGTGTTTAACAAGAATATAAGATAATAATGCAGTTCTACTTTAGTCCCTGTACCTTAAACTGTTAAGTTTAAAATATATTAATATTTTCATCTCTTATACAGTGTTTCTGTGTGTAAAGAGAGAGTTGTTAATCATTTACTGTTATTAATCTATGATTGTTTTTTCATTGAAAAATTTATTGTTTTTTCAATGAAAATGGATCTGCTAAAGTGATGTGACAGCAGTGATGTCTGTTTTTTAGGACTCAGTATTAAGACGTCAGTCCAGTTTCCTCAGGATCAGCTGATGGGGAATAAGGAGCTGCTACAGAGTCACACAGTCCACAGAGGCTGTGTTTATACTTTGCGTAAACATTTGACCTGTATCGAGATGTTGTCCACATACCTATTGAAAAGACCAGTGTAAACACACTTCTGATCAGATGTTATCCGAGAAGCTTGTCCTGATCCACAGGCAGTCAAGGATGCATTGTGACTTGATCTCAGTGTAATGTGAACGCAATCCAGTCATCATGTCTGCATTCGCAGTTCAGCATCAAGCAAAACCCTGCCTCCTTTCTCATGAACTGTCAGGTGGAGAGTGGCCATTTTTCCATGATTCTTTGGAGTCTTAATGAAAAGTCTATAACTTACTTTGGTTAAAGTGGTTCCCAACCATCTTCCTGAAGGCCCCCCAACAGTGCATGTTTTCCATATCTCCTTAAGGCCGGGACACACCTAGCCTACGAAAGCTGGTGGTGTTATCGCCTTGCGTCAGCAGTATCGAACAAGCTGCGCTTGAACACACTACACAAACTAAACGTGCGTTCTGCACCTGTGTGAGATGAATTAGATATCTTTATCAGCAGCTTTCAATAGTACATATTCATAATTCAAATGGAGAAACCTGAACAAAGATATACGGGATGATCACAGATATATGAAATGTAAACAAAACAGTGCTTGTTTAACATTTTAGTCAATTGCATTGCTTACATTTACTAACTTTCTTCATTTTAAGCTGCTCATGTCATTATGATAATATTCACATATTGGAATGCTTGAGTAAGATCACATAACATCAGAACAGCCCTCTGTCTTTACCGCCTTCGTTTACTTACTCGTTTTCATCACTTTCACTTTAATTCTCTGGCACTGACTCATTCGCAAAACTAGGCATCTAATCAGAGTTCACACTTTCCCTGACAGTCCTGATGCCAATTTATTCATGCTGAATCGGTCTGAAGTGAGCCCGATAAAAGCAGTGGAAAACACCAAATCGGCTCAACGGTGGCCAACTGTTGGCTTGGTTTGTGCCTTTAATCTAACATGCCTGATTCATCAGCTCATTAGTAGAGACTCCAATCCTGAAGTGTCCAGGGCCTGATATGAACTTTTTTGCTCACCAGCCACTGTGGCTAGTGGTTTTCCAAATTTACTAGCCACTCAGCCTTTTCACTGTCCAGTTTTGTTGTTGTGAAATTTAATTTTATATGACTTAATACAGCAAGCACATTTTTCCATGTCATTTGTGATAATATAGATAATATAGGGCTGTTACCAATCATATGAAATCAGGATCTACTAAATCGATCTTTCCACTGCAGAAGAATCGGAAGTGACTATAGCAGCATTCAGATGCATTTATGACAGTTCAGTATAGCTGAAATATATACATATAATACATATATATATATAATATATAACACTGCGTGTTGTATATGTGCTGTGATATTTGTTTGGAACTGATTTCACCAAATGGAGCAAAAACAGTCAACAATATATCCTTTCTATAAATTCTAATTCTGAATCTTAAGATTTTGTTCCGGAGATTTTGGTGAAGTCCATTGCACATGTACATTTTAAAATTTCTGATTATACATTTTTATTCATATGTCAATCCCTGATATAGTAAATAATATTCATATCTATTGTATATTCATGATAACTATATCAACCTGTACATTGTTCATCTACTTGTAATTCCTGATTATAGTCCATATAAACTGTTTATTATGTTCATATTACTGTACATCCATGTGTAAATATTATCCAGTTTCTTCTTGTACATATCCTCTATAAGCGCACTTATAATTTATACCTATATCCTGCACTTGCTGCTTATTGCACTCCTGGTTAGATGTAAACTGCATTTCGTTGGCTTGTACTTGTATATGTGTAATGACAATAAAGTTGAATCTAATCTAATCTAACAGTAACACTGTCATGTCCTCCTGATGGCAAAGGCAAGAAGTCTTTCTGTCTTTGAACATGACAGGATTGTTGAGCCACAGAAGCAACGCCTTGCTCAACATGCCTTCACTGCTGAGGTTGGGCGCAGTAAGGTACTCTGACATAAAAGTAAGAGTGGTGTAACCAAAAAAGACCATCGGAACATGCAAGATGGTCCAAAACAGCGACGCTATTCTGGAAGAGGTGGTGGTTATGAACTGCAGCGCTGTCCTGGTGAAAGACCTAGTCATTACAACACAGACGAGGACCCTCAGTCAAGAGGTATGCCCCTGCAACATATGCACATAGCCAGCTGCTGTTTGTCACCCCTGTATAAGCTGAAGATCCATTATCCCATTAAAGGAAAAAGCACCCCAAATCATGATGATCCTCCACTGTACCACATAGAAAACATCTTCATCTCATAAAGTTGGAAGCCATCATGAGCCTCCAGGTTATTTTTTTTTCTGGTAAGAGAATAAACATTCTTCCACCTTTCATTGCCCCATGTACTCCCTTGTTCCATACTCCCTTGCAAATTCCAAACAGGCAAGTTTGTGGTGTGGCCTTTGAAGATGTTTTTTGTTCTTGAAGCCCTTCTGTCACAGTTGCCGTCTTATGGTTATTGGACTGCAGTCAGCATCAGTAAGGGTCTTAATCTGGGTAAAGATTGTGCAGATTTTAACTTTTTAAGACTGTGGTCTTAAACTTCTGATCAGCTGATGAACTCTCTTTCTCCTGTTTCTTTTTTTTTGTCATTTTGAAGCAGTACTTACAACCTGGTTACAGTTCACCAGTGCGAAGCATGAATACTTGTAATGTCCCTAGTCTTAAGATTTTGTTCAAAATTGTATAACTCTATGAACCCACCTAATACAGGGAGGAGGTTGGGGATCATTGGTTCTCGTAAAGTTGAGGGAGGGGTTGCGTTGCATTAACTGATCACAATTACCAGTTTTCTTGCTTTAATTGTGGATTCCATCCGTCAGTTGTTGTTATGGATGCTCATCGCAAAGGAGTTTTTAGCATGCCAGGTATGATACAAATCTAATCAGAATCGGACGTGCATGTGACCTTGCATTTAACCTTGCCCTGCATGTAATTTGTTAGAATTGAGGACAAAAGTTTTGAAGTCAGAAATTTTACTTTGTTATAATGCTCTTTTGATCAGTGGTACTTCAGGGTGCCACAGCAAATTATTGCAATAATTCATCATTGTTAAATCTTTGTACTGTGTATATATTTGTAATGTTGTGTTGTTTAGTAAGTGAAATCGAAGAACCCCCTGCAGACTTTGATGGACAAGTGGATGTGGAGACTTTTTGGAATTCCCTGAGACTGGAAATCATTGCGAGAGGTCTTGTGTAGGGTAAATTTGTATTTATTTTATTCATTTGATTCTATGTACTGTGCATTGTGTCTGTAATGATTGTGCAGGTAAGTATTTTGGTCATTATTTTTACAAGCACATTTTATTGATTTCAAACCACATCAATCTTAGTAACTAATTTTAATTAAACCTTACTTGACCTGTCTGAATATTCAATTCTCATTTCCACCATTGGGCAGCCTGGATTGGACAAAATACTAGAAAATCTGACTTGACCTTAAATACAGAATGGGAGAAAGTACATTCGTCAAATCCTAATCCTGCGTCTGATCTTCCAATAACTGAGGAAAATCGATGAGCTAATGAAATCGAAGGTGAACGAAGTGTCCTTTTGTTTGCCGCCTTGTAGCAGTACTAGCTTTATTCCTTGTATTACTAATGAATTCTAATTGTTTTTTCCCATTAAATACAATTTAAAAGGTGGCTGCTGTCCGACGGTTATGTGGATCTTGTGGCTTAAACACCAAGGGATCAAAGATGGACCTCATAATGAGATTGAGGAGTGAAATGCAAAGCAGGTCATCTCATGACAAAATTTTCCAAAAGGTTTGGCATGCCTCAGGTTAGTACACACAGATATAATTTATAATCGCAATGCCAATATTACAGCAGCGGAACAGGGAAGGCTCAAAGTATCACTGAAATGGCTAAAAGAGAAAAAAATGTCTCCAGATGGGAATGGGCATCCATTGACTGGCTCGTCCGAACACTGTTCTTTCCGACAGATTTCACAAAAACAACACAAAAGACTCTCGCGATAAACTTCGCAAACTACAGCTTGTTCCGGAGTTGGCTGGAAGAGTGAATTCCCAGTGTGCTGAGCAGTTGTTTTCTCAAATGAGAAAAAACAATTACTTTATAAATGTTATGAAGCCGACAAACCATGTGTTCCTCAAGCGAAACCTGTTGCACCACTACAATGTTGCAAAAAATAAGAGGTTTGCCGAACAACTTTCCAAGCATGTTGGATGCACTGAGGTTGTCCTGGATAAGCATGGTAAAGATCAGGTAAAGATTTATTTGGCATAATGGTAAAATTGTCTAGCACAATTTGCTGACATGCTTTATTTGTAGGGACTTCGTATGGAAACACAATTAAAATGGATGATGAGGCAAGTTCACAAAAGGTAGCTGTGATAAATCTGAAGGATGTACTGTTAAACAAGAACTGCTGGAAACAACCATTAGGTGCAGCAATGGAAGAAAAGGTGATTGCTCCTTGAAGGTAGATATAGTTTAGGAATGAGTACTGTTATATTTAAATGTTTTTTTTTGTTTTTTTTTTAGCTCAGGCATATGTTAGACACATTGAAAAGTCAGAGTGAACACGTGGCACATGTTTATTCAACCACCCTGATGAGAGAAGACTTTCAGACACTGGGATTGCAACGCTGTATTGAGGCAACAGTTAGGTTCTTTTTTTTATGAATTATTCATATATGTGTGTATGTTTTCCTGTTTTAATGTTTAAAGTTGTTGTGTTAACAGATTCTGAACTGCTGTTTCAAGATGATGGAAGATGTCAGTGAATTGCAGGTAGTTTGTGTGTGTGTGTGACTTGCGAAACTGCAGAAATGCAAAAGTTGTTATGATGAAATGTATGTATATTTTTGTTGTTAGGGGATCCAAGTCTGGACATCTAATTCTTATGTGAATGCAACTTTGATTCCCCTACACTGTACAGATCCCATGTTGCGTATTACTGTAAGCATTTACACTTTGTTTTAACAGTGTATCATTTTTGGCTGCAATTAGTTAGCCTTAATCATGTATATCATATAATGGCATTTTAGTGATGATTGTTGAGTTGTTGTCATACTAAATGTGATTTTGCATAGAAAATGTAGTAAGCATTCTCTCAGAGCAAAAATATCTCACAAAGAGAAATGTGCACAATTTTTATTTTTATTGACTGGTTGATGCTTCTGCAAAAGACTGGATTCTGTTTCCATCATGGAGCAAGTCGCACTTTGTGTAGGTTTTTGTTTTTTCAAGTAATTTTTTTTACTTGTCAAATGGATGTCATTTTTTTGTGTATTGTTTTTTTTGTTTGGTTTTTCTTCTTTACAACCTTTTCCAGATTTTGTCCCCAAAGCTGAAACAGCTTTTTCTTGATTCACTATGCAAGAGTGGTCTTAGTGATGGCCAATACTGTAAGTGTACAGGTCTTTTACATACAGGTTCGGTAGTTCATGTTCAGAAGTTCCAGATGAACAGTTCTCGTTCAAATGTTCTTAACTGCTGTATGGAGGTTCTGTTCTAAACCGTTCAGCGTTATACTTTTTAATTTTTAACTCATTCAGCCATAACATGTACTATTACGGTTACTACTTGCAATTTTAAGTGAATCGCTTACTTTTGTTTATTTGGATACATTTAATAGGAGGGTTGTTCAGACCATTTCTCCTGGACATTGCACCGAGATTTCCTGTAAAGACCTTACAGTAAGGTGTGTGTGTTTTTTTTTTTTTTTTTAATCACTGCGTGTTGTGCTGGCATATAGTTTAATTACTATTTATTGATTTTTATTGCTTGCTTGCAAACATTACCCAGGTCATTCCCAATGCAGGGTTTCTCCAACAACTGTGGCATCTTTGTGCTC
Source organism: Enteromius unitaeniatus (assembly GCA_032359435.1). NCBI lineage: Eukaryota > Metazoa > Chordata > Actinopteri > Cypriniformes > Cyprinidae > Enteromius > Enteromius unitaeniatus. Next base: position 1,946,142 of record JAUMHI010000023.1, read on the forward strand.
ATGGTGAGTTTATATGACAATTTACATTAGTTCTGTTATATAAAAAAAGTTATATATATAAAAATAAAAAATAAAACATTTAAAGGGTCTAAACGGTGTTTAACTTTCAGTATGCCCTTTACATTCCACTGGGAATGGAGTTTGACTTTTCAGAGGTGTGCCTATACATCTATGCTAAACACTTTTTTGCAAGCCATTATAAAAGCTACATTTTTAATTATTATAATGTTTTTTTTTAGCAGGCTGATATGCCAAGAATCAGGAAATGGTGGTGTGCACTCTTACTTGAACACTCAGGGTAAATTTTAAGCCTTATATAAACTTAGAAATGACATTTTAGTAAATCTTGCTTTTTATTTTTTACTTTAAGACCTCCTTCAAAAGAAAGAAGGCACAGATGAAATGGATCAGATGTGATTTGACAGCAGTGATTTCTCATACTCTGATGTGACTGTGTTTTATTGTGTTTTTATCTGTTTCCTCAGGATCAGCTGACAGTGAATAAGGAGCCGCTACAGAGACACACAATCAACAGAGACTCAAGACTCAGAGACACACAGAGATCAAGCCGTCATGTGTGTCGTGTCACTTTCTTGTTTTATAGATGCTGTCGTGTGAGATCGAGTGCTGAAAATGATCCGTTTGGAGTCGTTTTTGATTCACTTGATCACAGAGCAGATGATGTCATTCAGTGCAAAGCGCTAAAAATAAAACCGTCCTGATTTAATCAATGATCCATAAACCTCATGTAAATAAGAGACCTAGTGTGTAATATTCAGTTTATTGAAATAGGAGAATGTTATTCATTATTACCCTCATGTACTGTTTCGGTCAATTTGACCCTTTTTGATTTGAGTTGTTGGAAATATCAGTTAACTTATGTTTTGTTTTTCTGGAAATTTAGGGTCATAAACATGCATGCAAAGTTTTAACTCACTGATGTGTTTTGAAATGTCCAAAACAAAAATAGTTACGTTGGTACTGTTCCAGGGTCAGTTTGACCCGCCTATTTTTATATTCTAAGGTCACTCTATAGGACAAACATAACAACATCTTGGTTATATCTCGTTATTTTAGTCTTTTACTATCCTGTGAAGCACAAAAAGTAGCATTTTCCCAGTCATTTCAATACAAAAAAATATTTTGTCAGCCAAAAATTGCACAAATCATTTCTTTTTTCAATCTTTTTGAAATACTAATAAACCTATGTTTTTTGTTCTTGAAAATTTGTGACTTTTCCTCATTTAGGGTCATGAACATGCATGCAAAGTTTCAAAATGCTGATGTGTTGTGAAATATTCATACAGAAATATACATAAATTCATAAATATTTATACAATTGTGATGTTCGTGGGTCCATAGGCATCCATTCAAAAGCAACTGAAATACACAGAAAATAACAGCAAATTTCTTTGTTGTATGTCAGAGCTCCTCAACTCTAGTGCTGAAGTGCGTTCTACTGTCAGTGTTTTTGAAAATGAAAACTTTTCATTTGTTTGATGAAAAGTTTTTCATCAAACACGTGTTTATCCTTTCAACTGTAAGTCACACTTTCGAGCACAGACATATGACTTTTCTGCTAAAACTTGTTATAAAATTTGAGTACTTTAAAGTACAGAAGCAAAATTGGTATCGTTTTATAGGTGAAACATCACAGATTATTGTAGATTTGACCAAATCGACATAAGTTTAAATGTAAAAAAAAATAAACATATTTATTTGATATAAAATAGCAAATTTACAATGCATGTTTGCCACAAAATCTTGAACAATCTTGCTAATCATCTGAACAAGTTGTGTCAAATTTTAGATTTTGTGGATGCAGAACCAATATATTTGTATATTTTTATATTATAAACTGTTAAATTTTCCACTTAACACTTTATTTTCATTTACTGATTTCTTGTTTTTTCCCATATTAGTACATTACTTACTAATGTCTATATTTATGTTGAGTCATATTCCTCATGATGACATTTCTCAAACAAACAACAAAAACCATTAATTATCTTAATTTCACACTTTACATTAAAACTAACAGGAATTATTCTGATAGAGGGTATTAATTATTTTCCTAAACAGCTCACCACAGTCATGAACAACAAAGCAACAGTTAAATCTATTGTTAAATATGTAGAGATAACAACTTCCAAAGGTTAAGTGAAGAAACTAATATTTTCCAGAGGTTAGTTTACAAAATGATGAGCTGCCTGAGGGACTGATCCTTTCAGATGGGTTTTTATTTCATACATTTTTATTGATAGGATGGATGAAGGTTTTTCATATTTAAGATGTTTTTAAATATATATATATATATAATACTTTATTTTATTGCTCAGGTTTAGACAGAAATATCGCCTGTGCTGTGCTATCTTCATTTAAATACGCGTTTTCAGACTCTTATTTTGAAATTAGCTTCATGAACTGAACAGCGGTGATGAGCGTCACCCGGAAGTGCTCAGAGCAGTTCGTGAACATGCTTTACACTGTTTTAGTTCATTTTGTGTCGCTACAAAAGGGTTAATTTCGGCCGTTCTAGAGTTTTAAATGAAATTGCTGGCTTTGTAAGTATTCTTAAACTGCCTTTCCATTTTTTTTTCATCTGAAGATAACAGCTGCTGCAGTTAATTAGCATTTTCAGTAAATGTACTTATTATTTTAACCAGTTAATCTAGTAATACGTGCCACTTTATTAACTTCCTTAAAGTATTTTCTATTGGAGAGCAGTATTCGCTGATAAACGAGCTCCTGTCATCACAACAGTCAATAACTGGGGTTTATTTGATATAATAAAAGCATCATGTTGTATTATTATGACTGCATGTGCTGTAATGTCATGCTTTAACTCCTTTCAGCTCCTCTATAAACCAAAATGGGTAAAAAGAAAGGGAAAGACAGAAGTCCTCGAGCACACAGCAGCACTGAGACAGCAGGTACATGTTTGACAGCGGCTCTGAACAAATCCTGACTGTGATTTAATCATGATTCTCCTGCTGCTTTGTAAGGGCTTTCCTGCAGACACATCCGTAAAGGAACAGAGCACAACCTGCTGAAGAAAGCCGGTCTGAATGAGCGGTGTCAGGACTGTGAGCCGGACAAACCTGGAGAAAAACAGGAACCTGACAGAGCTGTGTGGATGTGCCTGAAATGTGGACACAGAGTAAGTGATCAAGCCTGAATTGAACTCAGAAGCACTAATGAAACTACGTTTGACATGTTGTGCTCCTCCTCAGGGCTGTGGGAGATCAGAGAAGCAGCACGCGATCAAACACTACGAGACGCCTCGGTCTGAGCCGCACTGTTTAGTGCTCAGTCTGGACGTCTGGAGCGTCTGGTGAGGGATGCATCACCTCCTCCCTGAAACGAGGCAGGGTTTGTGTGTTCAGACCTCTTACCTTCTGCTCCCATGTGCTGCAGGTGTTACATCTGTGATGATGAAGTTCAGTATTCCAGCACGGGGCAGCTGGCACAGCTGATCACAAACATAAAAAAACAACTGCTGTCGGATCCTGGCAAGAGCAGCTCCAACAAAAGTGTGTTTTTAGGGCTAGTGTCAGTAGTAGGTGCTTTTTAAGGAAACGTGTAATAAGGAGTGCATGAAATATTAACCTTTTTACCTGTAGCATACATTTTTGCATGCATACTCTGCAGAAAGTAAGAAGGAGGAGAGCTTAGAGGCAAATCCTGGAGAGCAAATACTGGATGAAGAGGAGGAGGAGGAGGAGAAGAAGAGCAGCTCAAAACCTGCCGACAGTCCCAAAAGACAGAAAGCAGCAGCTGCAGGAAGCTCTTCTGGTGTCGTGAGCGTCAGGGGTCTCAGTAATCTGGGCAACACGTGTTTCTTCAACGCTGTCGTGCAGGTACAGAGTCACATGAGAAGCTGAAATGCACATTGCGACACTGATGTTCTTGTGTCTCTCAGAATTTGTCGCAGACGCAGTTTTTGCGAGAACTGCTGAACCAGATCACAGATGAGAAGAGCAGCTGCACCATCGCACCTGTGCTGTCGTCTGAGCTGGTACTGATGCTGAGCTTTGTGATGGTCTTCTGACATAAAGCTTCATCTAACAGGACGTTTTCATCTCATGTTTTCAGGAGCCTCTTCAGATCCAGCTGGAAAGGCCCGGGTCGCTCACGCTGGCTATGTGTCAGTTACTGAATGAAGTCCAGGAGACCAAAAAAAATATTGTGACCCCTAAAGATCTCTTCACACAAGTGTGTAAAAAGTAAGGCGGCGAACAGAAGTCTTCCCAGCACAGACGCCTTATATAATAAGACATTTTATTGCACATATTTAATCTTTTGGTTGATAGTTTGAAAAAAATAACCTGATTACTGTTAGTGAGCAAAAATGCAAAACATGATCAAAAAAAAATTATATTTCAAATTCTTTTGAACTTTCTATTGAGCAGATAATCCTGAAAATGATCCCACATCAGTGTATTAGATTGATGATTAATGACGTAATGATGCTGAAATTCAGATTTGCACAAAAAATACATTTCAAAAATGGAAATGTTCATGTTTTGTTCTGTACGTTAAATAACTGCAGTCTTTCTTGCTCTCAGAGCTCCGCGCTTTAAAGGCTTTCAGCAGCAGGACAGTCAGGAGCTTCTGAGATACCTTCTGGACGGCATGAGGGCAGAAGAAGTGAAGGTAAGATCTCTAACGGGACATGAACAAAGACCAGATGCAATGTGCATCATCTTAGCAGTGGACTCATGCCTGCTTGTTTTGATTTCATTCTTCAAGAAAGACAGTTTGAGACTCTTTAGTTTAACTCTCTTTGTTTGCTTCTTGTGTTCTTCTAGAGAGTTAATTCTGGGATACTAGAGGCTTTGAAAAGCTCTGAGAAAAGCTTCGAGGCTGAGCAGATGAAGAAGGTTATTAAAGGTACGTTATCAGAATAACACGTTATATATTTTAATGCAACGCATAAAGCATGAGTCAAATCTGTCTCTTTGCATCGTTTTTACCAGAGTACGAGAAAAACGGTGCGCCCAAGAACTTTGTGGAGCGAGTGTTTGGGGGAGAGATGAGCAGCACAGTGATGTGTAAAGAGTGCAGAACTGTGTCTCTGGTGACGGAGATGTTTCTGGATCTTTCTCTGCCTGTAGCTGATGAGGTGAGCTTCATAGAGCTGCTTGATCCCTCGGGGGAGTATTCTGTGGATCTGAACTGATTTGAGTGTTTCCTCCAGGCCTACAGGAAGAAGAATCAGAAGAAAGCCACTCAGTATCGCAGCAGCATCAGTGACGATGAAGACCGAGAGAAAACAGCATCTTTGGCCAATGGGAATGAAGACATGCCTACAGGAACAGGAAGCAAGTACCAGCAGAAGAAAGCAAAGAAACAGGCCAAGAAACAAGCCAAGGTACACACACACACTCTCTCTAGTTCAGGTGGTAAATGAAGTTAATAAAAACATATTAATATCTATTTTTAATATTAATATTAAATCGCTTAAATTGTCTATAGACTCAGAAACGTCAGCAGAAACTGGGCAGTAAAGTCACTTTGGATGCTCTGACCAATCAGAGCACGGCTAGCAGCGCCGATCCACCGGATGCCTCTGATCCAGGTCTGTCAGTAAATGGCAGCGCAGGTGAAAACCTGAATTTGAGCCCTGAGAAACCTGCATGCTCCCAAAACGAGGATGAAGATGAGGAGGTGTCACATGCTCCTTCTGTCAACAACCGCTTTAGCGCTTTATCTGAAGACCAGGCCTCTGAAGAAGTGTCTGTAGAGGGAGAAAGAGCACTAGAGGAAGATGATGGTGCCGAAGGGGATGAGTTAACAGAAGAGCTGAATACTCTGTCACTAAAAACAGAAAGTGAGATGGAGAATGGAGATGAGCCTCCAGAAGATGTGAAGGAGTACACCGTAGTGAATCAGGACCCTGAGCTGGCCTTTACATCACTGACCAGCAGGACAGCCCCAGAGAAGCAGGAGTGTTCGGTGGAGTCCTGTCTCTATCAGTTCACCGAGGTGGAGCATCTCACAGAGAACAACAGACTGATGTGTGTCACCTGCACAAAACACCAGTCTGGACATAAAGCCTCAGACGGTACTGTGCTCAACTTTTACCTTTTTAGATCACTTCATTATGAAGCTGAATTGTGAAAAAGTTGTTGTTGTCGTCAGGTAAGAAAGCTGTTTACAGAGACGCTCTGAAGCAGATGCTGATCTCTGATCCTCCAGCAGTGCTCACGCTTCACCTGAAGAGATTCCAGCAGGTATAACACCGTGTTCATACTCTGTCAGCTCGATAAAGTGCTCTAACCCTTCATTTCTTGGCGTGTAGGTTGGATACAGTGTTTGTAAGGTGAACAGACACGTACAGTTCCCTCACATCCTGGATCTCGCTCCATTCTGCTCTTTAAACTGCAAGGTGAGCGAATGATTGTTGGTTTTCGTGACATTTATCCATCCTTGGGATCTGGTAAGCAGATCAGCAGTGCGTGATAGATAGTGTTTGTGTTTTTAGGGCGTGAAGGAGGGCGAGATGCGAGTGCTGTATAGTCTTTATGGTATAGTGGAACACAGCGGCACCATGCGGTCTGGACATTACACAGCCTACGTCAAATCACGACCCTTTACACACAACTGTGTAGAAAACGGACTCGATGCTGGCTGTGAGTTGAATCTGAGGTTTTGAGGACCTTTAGGGATTTACGTGAACATGCATTAATATTGGAGGATGTGCTTGATGCTAATTTTGATTATTATCTATTTCCAAACCACCATCTCGTAGCAGGTCAGGCCGAGCGTAAAGGATCATGGTTTCACGTCAGTGACAGCAGCGTCCATCCGGTTACAGAGGCCAAAGTGCAGAGTTCCCAAGCCTACCTCCTGTTTTATGAGAAGATATCATAACTCCTTTGAGGAATAACCTTCGAAACAAAGGGCTGCTGGTGCTTCATTCGACTCTGTTGCTGCTCCTGCTGGGAAATCCTGTTCAAACGCACTGCACATGAATTGAAAACTTGATTCCAAGTCATTTATATGAGCATTGTCTTTTATTTGATTTTTTTTTTTTTTCTGTTATCAGCTGCTGTTCATGGGAAAGTTTTAATTCATCCAGACAAGATGCAGAACGTACTTGGGATCTATTTTTTAATCAAATTAATAATTTTCAGTGGATCAGATGAAATATTTTTTGGTATCTCTAGATCATGATAGAACGGTTTGATGACAGTATCTGCTTCCAATACTGATAGTCATTTATATGAATCTCACGAAGAAGTAATTTTCCATTCCAACATTAAAGGTAGATATAATAATTGTCATTGTTAGAAATACGTCTTGCTTTTATTTATGTTTAGCAAATCATCATGGATGCATTTTAAATGGTGTTAAAACTGTATTTAAATGCCACAAATTAAATAAATAATGGTTAAAAGAATAGGATTCATTTTTAAAAGCAAAAACAAAATATATTTTGAGGTGAAATGTGACTGACATTAAAGAGATTCATAAAAAAACCTAAACTAAAATATATATTGGTACAATTTTATATTGCAATAAATACCTTGCTGTCCTCAATATAATGGCAAATGTTTTGTTTTTTAACATTCTAAAAAGGTTAAAAAATACAAATAAATAAAACTGACAATATTCACTTCTCAAAAGCGTCTGGGAGTCTCTTTGTTTTATGTACATCATCGCTGTAAAATTATATAGACTAAAATCCCGTGTCTTTTCATCACAAACGACTGATTTTATAGTTTTATAGTTATATTATATACATGTATAAAGGGTGCTTTGCACTTAATGTTAATATTTTATGTACTTTTATCTTTGGTATCTTGGCATTAATCATTAAAAAAAGATACACTACGTGACCTGGTGGCCCTAGCAAATATTTACAGTAGAAAAATGTTGAAAGCTATTAAAAACACCCAGTGAAGGGTTAAACTGGACTTGATTTGTAGTCCCACACCTGAGCGATCACACAGGACTTCCGGCCACTGCGCCCCGCCCCTGTAAGCGCTCTCTTCAAAGCTGGTTTCCTCTCTAGTGTTTTCTTCTTTTGCTGTGGCGGGAGTTTAGAACCGAGCACGAGAGGGAACGGTATCCACGGTAACCATCTAAGCCGGAAGTGCTGGGTTCTCTCAGTTCACGCAACAACGACAGAAAAAACCAAATAAACTCTGCTCTGCGTTCAGTTTAACACACACACGGTGCGTTTAGCGTCTCAGCGTGTATCTATCTATCTGTCTATCTATCTATCTGTATCTATCTATCTGTCTATCTATCTATCTGTATCTATCTATCTATCTATCTGTCTGTCTGTCTCTATCTGTCTGTATCTATCTTCAGTTTAGCACACACGGTGTGTTTAGCGTCTCATGCACAGCTTTATTAATGAGATTCGCCGCGTCACGTTCAGGTGAGTTTTTGTCCGTTGCGTTGATTTAAATTCATGTTAATACCAGGATATCTCTTAAAAAGAGCTTTTACCTGACAAAACATCTATCTATCTGTCTATCTGTCTGTCTGTCTGTCTGTCTCTCTGTCTGTCTATCTATCTATCTATCTATCTATCTATCTATCTATCTATCTGTCTCTATCTGTCTGTATCTATCTATCTGTCTGTCTGTCTGTCTGTCTGTCTGTCTGTCTGTCTATCTATCTATCTATCTGTCTGTCTATCTATCTATCTATCTATCTATCTATCTATCTAACTATCCTTCACGACCTGTTGTGAAGTGAGATTATTTCATAAAACGCAGCCCCAATGATGTTGGTGCTATGGTGAGATCGCTCATCAGTTGTGCAAACTGGGATTGTGGTTTCTGGGCTCGTCAGGTGCAGCTTTTGTCCGCGCGCTCCCTTATCTTGGTTCAGCTGGAGCTCTTTCATGCTCTTTCTATGACAAGCAGGGGGGATTTACTGAGGGAGGAATTGCAATAAATACGTAATCAGGAAACCAACTGGGTCTGGACAACTAGAGTGGAAAAACAGGTATTTGAAAAAGAAAGATAGAAAAGGAGTCCCTTGCAAAAATGCGGCACAAATGGAGAATTTTGTGTGTGGCTTGTGTAGTGTGTCACTGAATGTAACCAAACAATAAAGATATTTTTTAAATATATGTTTTTATTCAAACCTCCGTTTGGATTTGGCTTCCCATCTTTATGCGGATTGGTCCTTGCTTGTGTTCTGTAATAAAATTCGCTGAATACAAAGATTTTAAGCTAGGCAGCCTCATTTAGAAGCCTCGGTTCAAACTTCCAGAAACTTATTCAGAAATGATGCGGTGACAGCTTTTACAGGTTCTGCTCTGCTTAAAGATCAGCCAAGGTAACGACACGAACCTTGCCTACGCGAATGAGTTTCAAACTACGAATGAGAAGCATCGCATGCTCCGTTTTCTCTGTCTCTAGCAGTTCAACTGGACTGGTTACTCACCTTGACTCACATCCTACGAACAAAGTCATTGCTATCTAATTGGGAATGTTTGCCACAACACAGATGTTGTCTGATGTAAATGTGGCCTTTGGTAATAGGCTAAATGGATATAATTCGCAACCGACATGGGTTGCATGCGGAAATGTTGATCTGTTGAGTTAGTGACATCTGCTGGTATTTATGACGCTCTTGATGCAACATGTTAATGCTGGAGACGAAAAATCTAATTAGAGAAGAACGCAACTGAAATATTTAGCTGCTTTAAGGTGCATGCTGTTTCTTAGTTTCATACTCCATGATACAAAACCAGCACTGACCCACATAGCTGCCACATTTTAGAATAAATAAATATTCAGCCCAAAGGATTCAGCCACTTAATTAGATTTTTTTTTCTTTTTCACAATTAAATAGGCATATTCGAGTATTTTATTTATTTATAAAGAATTGCATTTTAAATTAGCTTTGAATCAGACGTAGCCTATGAAAACGTAATTGCACATTTACTATTGTTTTTAAAGAAATTAGAACATTCATATTTGCACAAACAATATCAATATACCAACTCATTTTTATAGTACGACAATGGCATCGCGCTTATATATCACAGTCCTCTGTTATGCCATGATCTCTGGGAGCTAACAAAACAATCAATATAAATATGAAGCATCGCTCTGATTGACAGCTATGGTTGCGTGTGCATCACGTGCGCAATGACCGTATGACCGCCAGACCCCAGTACTCTTATGTCGGTAATTAGCATCTCTGTGGCCATAATGATCTATTCTTTGCTACGTTTCTTTGATGCCTTGCTTGTCTGTTTGCTCTTTGGTTTATGAGTCGAAAAAGCTTGGCGTCAGAAAGGCGCCCCCAACATGCTGCTTTTCCAGCAGGTCTGTCTTTCCCTCGGGACGCAGTGACATGAGAGCAGGACCTCGGTTCTGATTAAGAAGGGGGATGAACAGCTCTCCGCCTGGATTACGGTTGGTGTGTGGACTTTTAATAGACGATTTAACGTTTGTGAAACGTTTCTTACCCTGTGAACTCGTGCTGTAATTTTAGAGTAGAAACACTGCAGGGAAGTCTAAAGAAACTTTGAGTAGGCCTATTAAGCAGAAGCAGATGTGTAGCTGCAAAAATATTATATAGATATATTTATTTAAGATAAAATATGTATGTTTATAAAACTATATACAATTAGCAAGTGTCTCAGAATCCCAACTATCCATTGTTTTACAAATGCCCTTAAATGCCATTTATTGTTACCTTGATTTGAATAGCCTGTTTAAGGTCTGCTCAGGCATTCGAGTAATTTATTAATGGTTGTTTTCCATTATGTGATGTGCCCAGTGATACAACTGCATTTTGTTGCAATTGTCACATTTGCTCTATTCTATTGTGAGATACAAGAGTTGTTTTTTCGCTGACAGAGTTGAATAGGGATTAGCCTATGGGCTGACAACGTGTTCCGTGGCCTTTGTTATTTTCCTTTTTGTGTTTTGTTTGGTTTTTTTGCACTGTGTGAGTAAATTGATGAAGGCACTGTGGATAAAAAGAGAATGCATTGACAAGGGGTTTCTAAAGCGAATGGTCATTTTGAGGTTCGGAATTGCCATCTGCCTCTGCCCGAGGCTTAGAAGACTGGCCATGATGGTGACAAGCTACCAGAGTTGTGAAGCCAAATCATGTCATTAAATTACATAAAAATTTTTTATGAAGGATGTGTAAGTATATGCACAGTAAAATTGTATCTTTCTGTGCAAAATTAGAAAAATTCTATATAAATGTGATTTTGGTGGTCTTGCGTTTGCATGTTATAATCTCTTCATTGCTTATTTCAGCTCAGGCCTCCGACAGTGATAGGCCAGTTCCACACGCTGTTTTTTGGCTCTGTGCGTACATTTTTCCTTGGAGTCCTTGGATTCGCCGTTTATGGCAATGAGGCCCTCCACTTTAGCTGTGATCCGGACAAAAGGGAAATAAACCTTTACTGTTACAACCAGTTCAGACCTATAACACCTCAGGTAAAAGTTTCTGAACGTACTTGGATTTAATTATTTACTATTGCGGTATTCAATGAAAGGACAGGATGCAGGAAGAAGTAGAAAGTAGAAATAAATAAAACCAAAAACTTAACAGCTTTTTATTCATTCATTAATTCATTTCACTAATTTAAGATTTGTAATTGAGGTATATACAGTCTATGGAACCCTCGAAACTATCCTAGTAACTGTAAGACTTGACGCTTATGAGTCACTTCCACAGAGATAAATTAGAGATATAATTCAGAATATTTTTGTTGGAGAAATTAAGCATTTTGTCACTATGCTCACTGATGGATTGTTAGCAGTGAATGGGTGCCGTCAGAATGGGAGTTCATACAGCTGATAAAAACATCACCATAATCCATAAGGAATCCACATGACTCTAGGCCATCAGTTAACATTATAAAGTTACATTAATGGGAGCGAAGCACTGGATTAAAATATCTTAATGATGGATTTGTTTGTAACAAACACAGATTTTCAAGACAAAATTAAAGGACTGGAGTCTTGTGGATTACATGTGAATCAGCTGTTTAAACTCTCATTCTGATGGCACCCATTCACTGCAGAGAATCCATTGGTGTGCAAGTGATGGAATACTACAATTCTCCAAACTCATGTGAAAACCATATTGCAGGACGAAATGACAAAGTGAAAAAACAAACAAACCCAAAAACAGAAAAGTAAGAAAAAGTTATTGTTCTTTGTCTTTTTTGTAGGTATTCTGGGCATTGCAGCTAGTCACTGTCTTGGTACCTGGAGCTGTGTTTCATCTTTATGCTGCTTGTAAAAATATAGACCAGGAGGAGATCCTTCAGCGGCCAGTGTCCACAGTCTTCTACATCATCTCTGTCCTGTTGAGAATAATTCTGGAAGTCTTAGCATTTTGGCTTCAAAGCCACCTTTTTGGGTTCCTGGTTGATCCTATTTATATGTGCGATGCCAGTGCCCTTGCGAAGATCTTCAACATCTCAAAGTGTATGGTTCCTGAACACTTTGAGAAGACAATCTTCCTCAGTGCGATGTACACCTTCACCATCATCACCATACTCCTCTGTATCGCTGAGATTTTTGAGATTCTGTTTCGAAGACTTGATTATTTAAACCAGCCGGTGACTTGAGACTTTAGCAAGTGTTTTGAGTGATGCTTCAGCACTGTTTGTTTTATGTCTTCTATAGATCTCTGAATGACAGACAGGACATAAACCCACATACCTCTGCATTTTCTGGTGGCAGACACAGAAATACATGTTTTATTAAAACAATCCAACTTATCATTCCTTTTCTGGAATAATTAGCGGCAAGGGATTCTTTTAAGCCTAAAAAACAAGAGACTCTTTTTTTTACTTGTGTAATCTAATCCAAACCAACATAAATATTTGATAGGTAATTATTATCTTTACAATAATGTTTTCAGATGTAGATATTGAAGTATTACACAAATTGCTATTTCAACAATTATGATTTTATTTCAATTTCATTCTTCTGAAGGAAGAAAAGTGCATGCAATAGTGCATCAGTTTCTAAAAACAGTATTGAATGGTATCTAGTTACAATCATGCACATAGATAGAATATTCATCATGCTGTTGATTTCCATATAGTTTTGTGTCCATTATTGGGTGTATCTGTAGCATGTGTATTTGTACGTTTTTATCAGGCATCCATCCAACTTTTGTTATTATTCTCAGCTAAGTGTTTCATCTCAGGTACAAACTGGCATACTGTGATCTCTTATTTTGTGTCTGCGGGTAACTATTTATTATAAAAATACTATTTATGCATGAATGAAACATCCGAGGAGATCTGACAGCAGGTCTGGCCTGCACATCTTCCCACAGTTGCCTTCCCAATGTTTAACACCACAGCTGTTTGAGTAATAGCTTTCGTACTACGTGAAGAGAGATGATCATTTATATTGGTTTTTGATCAGTGTCTGTGGGATTTATGATATGATTATGCATGAAAATCTTCATATATAAAAATCGGTGCATATTTTATGAATGCCGTAATGTATTATCAGTCTTGGTCAGAAAAAAACAAAACAGATCTGCTTGTGAATTCTTGGCAATCTGTCAGATAAAATGCTTTCCTAATGTTTGTGAAGTTTCAATCAATTAAAAATATTTAAAATAGTCATGCCATTCCTTTTTTTATGCACCTTTCCATATTTGTGATATTTACACTAGGGGAATTTTAAAAATATATATTTTGAATAACAGAAATATGTGGGTCCCTTTTATAAAAGTAACAATAATGCTGTACAGTAGATCTACAGGTTCACTTAATGAACTGAATTGCACAACATTTATAATAGAAAACCTGTTTATTGTCACTCTCAATGAATAAAAAAACATACAGCAGGAAAGCAAATTTGAATCAATATATTGCATATATTATAAATATATGTTTGCATCATAAACAAAACGCTAAACAGAATTCTCTGTGTGTAATCCAATGTCTCTAATAATGTCGGTCGTTTTCTACTCCACGCCTATGGAGGTCAGTAAAGGCGTGGCCGCACCTCCACGTGAAGATGCGGAAGTAACTCCTTCGCGAGCGCCTGTCATCTTTGTTATTAGCTATTTTTTGGCCCTTGCTAATCCTAGAAGTTTGTAACAGTGTCTTTTCTTCGGGATGGCGCTCCCACCGCAGCTGAAAGCCATCCAGCACTATTTAAGAACAGCGCAGGAACATGAGAAAAGAGATCCGGTGGTCGCTTATTACTGTAAGTCTGTGAAAATTAGCACTTTGTTTTGTTAGCAGCCCCCCCCCCCTCTCACTGCTCTATTAAACTTGTTTAATTATATTTTGACTTAAATGGGTTTAATTACATTGTATTTTTTTTACGTGCAGTGGATATAAATAGTGTATTTTTAACCAATCTGTTGTGGAAGATGGATTCAGGTACTTTGCTAAGCTAACAGTGAGCTAACAACTGCTGTTATGATTATGTATTTGTTAGTTCAACAGTATAAGTTACAGAGTATTTATAAACACACATGCACAGCTAGATTTCTAGTTTCATAGCTCTACACGCATGCTGTGGTGGTACAATTTAGGAATAATTGTATCAGGATTGGTAAACGGACTGCTTTGTTTGGAGAGCTAAACTTTAACGTTACTACATCAGGAGCACTTAATGTGCTTAATTTCATTTCCTTCAATGCTGTTCTGGGATCTGTAGTTGAGATATAGTTTAATAAAGATGATATTCAGTTTGTTTCTTTATGGTAGGTGTATTGTTAAGAGTTGTTGGATATATGCTGAATCATGTAGGATTGCTGGAAACAAGTTCCCTGTCCGCCCTTTTTAAGGTGTGTTGTGACCTAAAGTTTTCACAACTTTACTTGCAGTGTATTTCAGAATGTATTTTATTTAGGATTTGAGTATTTTGATCATAATTCTTTTGAGTCAGCACAGGGAGGGAATCGGTGTTATAAAGGGCTGGGGCTTTTGAAAGACTTTGTATTATTGTATAGGTGTGTATATCTATTTTTAGCACTACTGTAATGCTTCCGTACAGACTTTGGAAGTGTGACGTAAACTGATTGTAAAATTAATTGCGACCCTTTACGGGAACAGAAAGGTGGTCAGCCTGAATGATCAGGGGCCCCCAGGGACCTTCTGCAGGCCTTGAGCCTCTAGATGGCCCCCGTCCCATTAGTAAGCTTGGTCTGTACCCATGTCATGTGATGCAAATAACTACATAGTATGCATGTGTCATGCATCGAGTGATGTCATAAAACTTTCCCAAAACTATATTTATGAATGGACTTTTTTTTTTTTTTTTAAGTAATATCTGCTATAATCAAAGTGATATTTGACAACAAAATAAAAATCAAATAATTATCAAAATCAATCATTATTTAGCTCTAATTTACCACAAGTTGTTTGAAACCTGTTTTGTTTTCTTTTACTGAACACAAAAGAAGAGATTTTAAAGAATTGTAGCTAAACACTTGCTGGTCCCCATTGATTTCCGTAGTATAGGCGTTATTATTTCATACTGTGGTACTAGTCAATTTGGACCAGCAACTGTTTGATTACTAACATTATTCAAAATCTCTTTTAGGTAAAGTTTTGGACCAACTGGAGGTAAAGTAAATGTCAGAAGTTAAAATGTAGAGAAATTTATAAAATGGCAAGAATTATATAAACTATTGTGTATTAGTAAACATAATATTTAGATGTTTAATCACTGTCTGTTCTCTTTGCCAACGATACAGTGTTTGTTGAGACAGGATTTGATCAGGGCACGGAAAGAGTCCAATATCACAATATCACAAAGCTGTCGTGCTGACACCAGTTATATTTTTAACTGCAAAAAAGCAGCAAAAAAACATTTAATTTAACTCTCTTAATGTTTCATGAAAATCTCATGTCCTCTAGAGGGACATTCTCATAAAAATTAATTTTATATATATATATATATATATATATATATATAAATACAATATAATCAATGAAGTACTTCAATCATTGGAAAAAGTATTTTTCATAAAAAAGAAAAGAACATACCTTTGTTTTATTGTTTTAAAAGGTTAACTAAATATTTGCTTTTTGGAAACGGAAGAAAAATTGACACATTTGTCCTGCGGTTCTATGGATGTTTTACACCAAAGGCTAATTCAGTTCAGTTTGTTCTGTTACTTCATGTCAGTCCAGACAGACTGGAGGATGATCAGATCAGACCTTCCTTGTAATAATCACTAACTACTGTCAAAAGAACGAGCCCATATTCGACAGATAAAGTGAAAAATATCACGTTAAGTGTTTTCTCCCCCATAGAAGTCCATTATAAGAAAACAGCTTAACGTGGTATAACATACCTTAACAACGACCAGGAGAAACTAAACTTCTGTCTAATTTTGCTTATTATAAAGATTTGCCACTGTCAAAAGAGCAAGCTCTTATTCAGTTTATAAAGTGAATGATATTATGAAATGTTTTCTTATAATGGCTATGGGGGTGAACACTTAACGTGATATTATTAACTTTATAAACTGAATAAGAGCTTGCTCTTTTGACAGTGGCAAGTCTTTACTATAAATAAAATTAGACAGAAGTTTGGTTTCTCCCGGTCGTTGTTAAAGGGGTCAACATGCAATTTTCAGATCAAATCTGTGTGGAGCACTGGCTGTTGTCAGACAATAATCTCACTGCATTATTACAATTAATTACAAAAATAATGTTATATTTCCAACTGACACGCTACTGCAAAAGATAGAAATAACCCTCTTAAAACCATTTTTTGTTGCTGAAAATACTAGTGGCCTAAGACTTTTGCACGGTACTATGTATAATTTATTTTTACGTTGCTTCCTTGTTGTCATAGTTACCTAAAGAGCACCTTTCCAGGTAGACTGCAGACAGTACCGAGAGTCCAAATTTATCGATAGGAGACCTCCCACTGATCCTACAATTTTCCATTTCTGAGTAGTGAGGTATTATGTCCTTTCTTTGCTGAGTCTAAATGTCAAACTTGATATATGTGTTATGAACCCTGAGCTATCCATGAAGTCAGAGGGGCAGCTTTAAGAAAATGTTAGATGTTATCTCTCTTCTTTGTTGGGCTGTTTCTGAACTCTCAAGGGCAGTCCAATTACTCCGACAAAGGCCACGTTTAAGCTCCCAGGCTAATGCCATCCTGATGTTAGAGGGCAAGATATTGTAGAGAAAATCAATATAAATCTGTTAAGGAACTACTTTGAGAAGATTAAGTTTTGGCTTCACTCTAGGGCAAAAATGTGCCATTGTCACAAATTTTGGAAGCTTGATTCTTTATATCGCATCTAACCCTCTGGAAAGATGATAACAAACGAATCTTTGATTTGATTGAAGACTTTTATTTAGCAAGGATGTAGTAAATTGATCAAAAGTGACAGCAGACACTTAAATGTATCACGATTTCCGCTAATACATAAACAACAAGATTGTTTCAGCTGTTTTCAACTGATCACCAAATTTAATGTGATTTTGAAGGATCGTTTGACACTGAAGACTAGTACTGGGTTTTAAAGATCTCATAAATTTGTAAGGACGATCCATGGGGATGATCTATGAATTTACAAAAATTCACTTGCCAAAGTTAAGTGGGACTTGCAAATGTACTACACCAACACCAGCTAAACATCAAATGACAGTTTACCAAGACCCACTAACACATCTTTTGGAAGATTTTCAGCCTTTTTATTATCTCAATTATTACATTTTCTTACACAGATTTTAGACTGTGCGTTTATTCTGAACAGATCAGTTGCTTTGTGTGTAGCTGGTTTGTTCTTTACAGTTCACAATGTAAAAGCCAGTCGAGTAAACAGTCTCTGTGTAAATTTGAAAGACTTTTTTCAAATTTTAGAATGTCTCCAATAGTATACAGTGCTTTGGGACATCAGTGACAGTTGTTTGTATGAAGCTCTGATTGTTTTGTACTCCTGCATAAAGACTTCTTATTAACACTAAAAGGTCTAAGCTATTTCTTTTAATAGAGGGTGAATTCAGTGTGCCACTGGAGGTCAGCATTGACATTTAATTGAGGGATTCAGGCTTTGCTAGAATTGTTTCTGTTGTTAACTTCCTTGCCCCTTTTTATTTATGACTTTATCTGTTGTTTGCTTACCCTCACAATAGTTGATCATGGTAAGTTTGTTACATAACTAGATGATGATGTGTCTACACTCTCGGTTATCATATATTTTTTTCATTATCCTAAAATTGTAATTATTCTTGGCTCAGGAGTTATGTTTGCTTTATGAATCATAATTAGTGATTTTGTTATACCATGTATTTCAGCTGAAAGGTATTTGATGCTGTACACATTTAAAGTTTGGATGAACTACGTTATGTGATATAGCCTACTGAAAAAAGAACAGATTTAGTCCTGCTTCAGAACATTGGTAAATGAAAAAATGTTTTTCTGGATTGTAAGAATTGATGTTTTCGTTTTTTCTAAAGACATCATAATATGCGCCATCCATGTGCGCGGTGCCAGATTAATGTGTGGCAGTCTTTAGTTGTGCTTGGTTTTTGAAGCAGAATGCTCTTCAGATGCAGTTCTACTCTGGCTTCTGTCTCTTTGACAGAACTCCAGTTCTCTTGATTGGCACCATGCTGTAAACCTATGGAAAAGGCCCTCTTTGACATTGTTTTCCTTCCTTCTCTCTGGACCTTATCCAGTCTTCAGGCTGAGCAGCAGCTACATAATAACATCCTTGTAGTAGGGAAAGCAGAGTGCGCGGGCTGACATTCCTGAATATACAATTCAGTTCTTACTGCAGATGTCAGTGAAATACTCGGGCATGTCCTCATCTGAAGAGTCACGCTGTCTTTCGTCTGTCAAACGTCAAGCTTGCGTTGATGCTTACTTGGCCATAATGAGCATCGGAGATATTGTAGTGTGCTTTGTTGTACAGTGGACACTGAATGGGTGCAGTCTGGTGTTTGGCCGACACACACGTAAATCATGTGACCAATAAGAGTCTTTCTAAATTAATTCACTTGATTATGGCAAAACATGACCTATTTTAACTCACTTTGATAAGGTCTGTGACAGCTTTCAACGAAACGCTTATTACACTATTAATTCACTCTCCTTATTTCACTTGCTTTCTTTTCTTTTGAAACAGAGAAAGAAATAAAATCACTCGTAGGCAAATAATAGATCATGGTTTTTATTTTCATGCTTTACAAGTCTGAATGGTCTCTGTGTTGCATTGTTTCAGATGAGGAAAATTGGATGTTGAGCAGTATGGGCGTAATACAGTTACAAAGGAGGACTTTGTGACTGTATGCTATGATCTATTCTGATAGACATCAGATCTCTGCAAATTGGGCCTCATGGAAGAGGAAATGGCATGTTCTTAAAGAAACAAGGACGTTAAGTACTTGACAAAAATATGTCAAACTGTATGAGCCTTTCCTTTTAGCTGTCATCTATTGAACCCTCAATTATTTTGTTCACACAAGGTTATCTGACCGATAACCTTTTGAATTGTGACCTCATTATAACCAGTCTTCTCCCAAAATAGCGAGCATTTTTTTTTTAAGACAAGTGCACTAAAGTGGCATTGCTAAATATTAACGTGCACTGGTTATTCACTTCCACCACCCACATTCCCCGCTGGACCTGGGACTCGAACCCACAAACTTTCGGATTACAAGTCCAACTCCCTATCCATAAGGCCTGACTGAATAGGCCTATTGTTTGAAATAAAACCTCAGCATTTGATAGCAGTCAAATTTATTCAGTTTCAGGTGTGTATTCTATCTAGGATTTTTCTCTGTCAACAAAAACATTTGTAGTTCAATTACTGAAATTTGAACTTTGGCAGAGAGCACAGATCTATCCAGCAGCATACAGACACCTTTATGAGGATGTATTTGCCCTGGCCCAAGCACTCACAGCTGGGTATATTTGTTTTTCCTTGTTTCCTTCAAGAAGTTGTAATTGCCAGTTCACTGTGTTTTACTGGCTAACGTGTTTAAAATCAGAATTAGATGAATGATTTCAAGGCCGCCATTCAGAGTCTCAGCCTGACAAATGTCACTTAAGCAAAGCATGTGGAATTGGTTGTTTTGTTTGGATATTTTATATTGCTAAAAGCACTGTAATATCAAGAAAATGTTTCCAGCCTTTAACACATTGTGTTTACAAGAAAATCAGTAAGTTACTGTATGTATTTCTCTTAATGATTCACATTATAGCTTTGAATACTAGTATGACTCAGTTTAAACACAGCTCGACGTGAATAAAGACATCCTGGAAAGTTTAAATCTTAAAGAGCACAGTGTATGAAGGTACTGTCTCTCAAAGAAAGAGTCGACTCTGAATCATTGAAAGAGGTTTTTTTTTCCAAAAGTCGTTTTTCATGTCGAAAACATGAAACATTAGCATATTGCGCCCACTTGTTGGTCATGCTAATTCATTCTTTGCCACTAGGTGCCACTTTTGGAGTGGTAAAAATAGTGGTTTACCTGGTAATGCTGTACACAAAGCAGAACGCTCACAAACACTGCTTTATCAGGCATTACAGACATGATGACATGAAACTAAAAAAAATACATTTCTTGCAAATATCCATTTTAAGGACCCAGTACAGCCAGTTCATAAGTTCATGACATAAATCAGTTAGTTTTCTCATTGTTGTGACATCAAGTAAGTGTAAGAGTTCCATATTGATGTATTTTAATGTTTAGCACAAGAAGGTGTTGGCCAGTGTTTAGCCGCAAGGAGATCGTTTCATCCCTTTTCATCACATAAATACGATAGCAAGCCCAGGAATACTTTGTAAGCTCTCATCTTTTTAATTTCCTTTGGGAATTATAGGTTCACCTAGGTGAGATTTTAAATTGGTGAAAGTGTGGGTGGGACCGGATATTATCTTCATTAGTGGAGCATATCCCAAAGGCTGTGGGCTTACTGCCTTTTTTTTTTTTCCCAAATGTCCCTCTTAACACTCCCTCTTAACTTAATGACTTTGAGCTTGTGCAATAGCAATTGATTGTTGTCTTGTCTTCTTCCAGGCACCCTTTAATGAAGATCTTGTTTGCGATTTTTCTTGAATTCTAATGAACTGTGCTTGCTGTTTCATGCTTCACCTTCTTCTTTGTTGATCATATTCTTTATTGATTGATCGAAAAGACTTGTAATGGTATTCATTTTTGGATGTGTGAGGTCAATGAACTTTATTCTGCTTATAAGTGTAGATTTATGCTCTTGCAACAGTGAATTCTGAATCTTTGGAGTTGTTTGCCCTGGCAGTTGTAGCTCTGGTATTAAAATCGTGCAGCTGGAAATGATGCATACATTGTGCATCAAAGGCTTGTGGGGCCTTGTTTTTTGTGTGTTTTTAAACCCTCTTCCTTACTATTGGCCGCTGTTATATACTGTACAACATGTAAGAATTCCATTGTACGGGCCACATATGGCCACTCAAATACATTCAAAACGTTTACCAGATGTGTAGGCCTGACCATGTTTTGTAACTCTAACTAGTGACAACTGGACTCCAGTGGTCCAAAGACACATAAAAGCAAAAAATGCGGTTTACTGGCAAGAAATGGAAATTAGAGGATAGTAGAGAAAGCTAATTAAGCTTTTAATTAGGCTGCTATTTTATTTTTTTAATTCTTCCAAACTCATCATTACAATTACATAAAATAACTCATTTGGACAATACTGCTTTTTTCACATTTTAGGTGAGCAACATTTTGAAATGACAGAAATGTAAATATTAAAACAGTTTCAAGCTTTTTGATAACAGCTTTGCACACTCTTGGCATTCTCTCAGCCTGCTTTATGAGTAGTCTGGAATGCTCTTCTTGGATTGTAACGAAGGATTTCTAATATACTGGAAACATAATGGCTTTGTTTTCTTTACTTCACTCCGACTAAAAACACTTTCTGTTTGTCTTGTAAAGAAACTTGTGCAACCTACTGCAAAATATGTTTATTTGAGGCATTTTAGCAAAAGCTATATAGTCATAAGGTGAAGTCCAGTTAGACGTGTCTAGACCTTTGACTGTACTCTATACTGAATGCATGATATCAGTGCAGTGATTAAACATCGAAAGTAAAATGCTCCTCTCGTGTCTAATATGTTTCAGGTCGACTTTACGCCATGCAGACGGGAATGAAACTAGATAGCAAAACTCCAGAGTGCCGAAAGTTTCTTGTGAAACTAATGGATCAGTTGGAAACGGTAAGTCCTAAATTTTAATTTCTCTTTAAATTAACATCTTACCTCATGAGCTCATTAAGCACACTTATTGAACTGATGTAAACCATTTATAACTATTTGCTTAAAAATGTACTGCTTTATCTTGCAATATGCTGATATTTACAGATAACTATAGATTCATAATTTTAGACTCACACCTCTACTAATTTTGATTTCTTTTGTGTATGTGGCATTAGCAAGTGGTAAGTGACCTTTTGTATTAAGGCCACTATATTCACATCACCATTCACAAGGCTGAGTTTATAGGTCTACTTAGAAGGGGAGCAGGAAGTTACAGAAAAAACATCCTTCTTCTAAGCTTTTATGCTTAGACCCTGTTACAGACATTTCGGGAACCAATTAGGCAAGAGTGGAGACCCTGCGGTCTCTAGAGCTCGCTTTTACTATCGCCTCAGTTCATTAAATGTCACAGAAACGGGAAGCAACAATCTGGAGACCCAAATCCTGGTGGGCACATCCGGTCAAAAGGTCTGAGGCAAACAGTGTACTGAACTGAATCTGTGTGAATCAGCCACCTGATTATATACGAGGAATCTTTGACATAAAGAGAGACAGCCGTCTATGTGTTATGCTTAAAACTTTTGATTTATAGCTATTTATGGTCTATTAATAGGAATTGTCAATTTAAGCAACCTTGTTTAATAGAAGTGTTCTTTTTAAAAAAAATAAAACTACAGTGGTTCAGGAAGCATAACTGTAATTAAAATCAGTAGTTCTTTAAATAATGCAAATAATAGCTCGTATCTAACTATAACTGTGCATAACTGGCAAATAGGTTTGAAAAAGGACGTAAAGCACCATATATTTTGTTGCTGATGCAACATTCAGTCAAACTCCAAGGTATTTCAGCACAAACTCATCTGTCAGCTAGCAGAAGCTAGACAAATGAGGTACAGCATGGACAGGTTCCTCCATCCTAAAGATATAATAGTAAAACACCTAAAGTGTGTTTTATTCAGCAAATTACAGGCTTGAAATATCTGTCTTCTAAATGACTTCTAAGTCTCAGTGTTAGAAATAGGAGTTTTGTCTCATGGACTTGCAAGGAGAAGTAGAATGTGCACGATAAGGTTCACTTCACCTATATCATGCTCTTGTGCTAAATATCAGCATGTGTCTTGGCCAGAAAACACATAGTACCTTCTTCGCTTTTTTTAACAGAACAAGCTTCCTTTAGTAAGAGTGATAAAATGACTCCAGTGTTTTTTTTGTGGATTTTGGGTAAACCCCATGGAATCGTTGTGCAGAGACAAGATCTAGTTTCAAGGCTTTGATTTAGTGTGCACTGGCAACTGAAAGCGTTCAATCTCACTTTCTCTCAGTACTGGTTTTTGCACGCTTCCTTCCGAATTATGTTTTTATATTCTTCTGCGATGCAGCACAAGTGATGTACTGTGCCTTCGCAATGCCTTTTCATAGAATAGGTAAAAATTTCATTAAAACGTGAACAGTGAGTCCATTCAGGCGCCCAGGTTCCACCTGTTGAAATGTAACCAGTCGTATTTGCTTTACTGATTTTACAAGGAAACCTGACGCTCTCTAGCAGACTGTAACATCACAGAGAGGAAGGCCGAGTCCGGGGGCCGCCGACTGGCTGAAGCTTTGGCGGTTGGGTGCTGGCCATTCCAAACCCAAGTAAAAGACCGGGTCACCGCTGTCTTATGTGTTACCTTGCTTTGCAGGATTAAAGCTGCAAATGTGCTGAAACCTGCCATTCCGTTTCATGTTGCAATGAAATTAATTTATTTTTTATGCAGGACCACCTCAAAAATTGCTTATGTTTATATAATCACAGTTTAAATTTATTTTAAATGAAGCTACACCATATTTATTGTCAGTGTCCCAACATGGAGAAGGATGAAGCCAGGAAAACAAATGGATATATTCAGAATTGAAGCAGTGTCAGTATTTTTAGAGTTGAAAAAGGATAAGCCTGCTGTAGTCCACGCAGTGCTACTGTCTGTTTTCGCTGAATTATGAGTGCTAATTCATTCGCTTGGTGTTGCAGAGAAGATCATAATAATAGCTGGGTGAATGAGTCCACTAATTGCGCGTGGGCAACCCTCCAGAGGGACTCTCTTTTGCGACAAAATATTAATTACACTAGGCTTCTGGAGTGGAATCAAAGTGGTCGATGCGTCTCAGGAATTAATGAGTCATGCTATGGAAACTAGGACTTTAGAGAGTAATCATCTACAATCTGTCATAAATGATGCAGTAAACACTCTTTACGGTATCGCCCACACTAAAACATGCTAAAATGACCTAATTTGCATAGCACTTCAAATGATCATTCACATTGACATCAGTAGTGCACATGGACAACTCATTTTCTTTGTTTCAGATGAAGAAGGAGCTCAGCGACAATGAATCCATCACACAGGAAATAGTTGGCAACGCCCACATTGAGAATTACGCCTTGAAGATGTTCCTCTATGCAGACAGTGAAGATCGATCAGGACGTTTCCACAAGTAAGGGTCTGGATTGGATTAGTCAACAGATTGTTTAAATGCACAGACCTTAATTACTGTTTCGTTGAACTGTGACACCAAAATTATCCCACTGTCCGTATTGCACATACAGGGAGTGAGTAGCAGGCTAAAATTAGCAACAAAGCTGGTTCTGTACGGGGCAGTTGTTTGGGAGTGAGACGGCATGGATTAGCCAGGTGTAGCGTTACAGGTCACGGCAGTATAATGAAGCTGTTGTGGACGGTGACGTCATAGGCAGTGCAGTGATGGTAAAGGGTCCAGGAGCTGAATGCCTGGCAGTGACTCAGGCCTCAGGTCATGCAGACTGGCACTTCCCAAGGTATCTTAAGTGAATGTTAGTTTGGTTGTAGCTAGATAAACCTGAGTACACATTTCTAATATGTTTACAAAGATGTAATAAAATCTCTGAGAAATACATGTTGTCGTAGACGTAGGAACCTTGTATGCGATGCCGTTGCGCAAGAAAAACCTTCAATAGTGAATAAGTCTTGCGTTGTTGCATGAAGAAACAACAGGTCTCAAAATGCATTCTGAAATGGATAAACTTTGGCATTTCATGACCTTATGCTCTTTATCCTCTTCCTGCTGATGAGGTTTAGAGTGACCATCTATCTTACTGTAGGAAGCTGTCAGTCCTGCATACACTCCCTGTCCAGAGGCCGCTCTTCAGGATGTATTCACATATTTAGGGTTTGTTCGAACAGTTCAAAAGGTGAATCATTGTGTACTTTATGGTTTTCTTTTAAAAGGTACTCTAGTTCATGACATTTATACTCATTCTGGAAAAACAATGCCAGTATTGTCAGTAAGTTCCTTTTAGGTTTTCTTGAACATGAATGTATAATTGTAAGCCTAAAGGTTTTCTAGAGAGTGAGGTTTTTCTCACAGTGATCAGAGCAGCGTGCCTGAAGATGATAATGTACTGAAAGGCACTTCAAATGAAAAACCACTTTATATTATATTTGTCTCATTTTCATGGTTCCTTATTCGAACATTGGCGTGTTTGACTACAGCAGAAGTGTGACAATGATTAATATGTCCCAGGATGGTAACAGGGAGCTGTTGTACGAGAACAACACCATACCTGACTTTCAGGGTCATTGCATGAGTTTTCATAGGAAATTAAAAAACACCTACCTAAACCTTTAATAATTGACAGTTAAGTAAAAAAACTACTTTGGGGTCCATAGTAAAAAAAACAACGCTGATGACATCATATATCCATATTTAATGGCATCTTGTGTGAAGAAATGAAACAACTTCTGGAAAGAGAAAACTAAAATAATAATAATAATAAAAAGACTGAGTCGGGATTGCCAGAAGTGAAGTGAACAGTCTCTTGAATTTCATAGGTTCTTGATTTCTGAGAAAGATAAATGTAATACATGTTACAAAGATTTCAGTGCTGAAATCCTGAAAAAAGGCATCTTTTTTTTTTTTTATCTTAAGCAGCACAACTGTGATTTTGGTATATATTACAATATCGTTTTTTGTTTCCTCTTTTTTTAAAATATAAAAAAACCTATACTGACCCCAAACATCTGAACAGTAGTGCATGTGTAATATCCAGATGTTCCACGTTTTTGCACTTCTACTTTTGAGACATACAATTGGCTTATTTATTGTACTTTGACAAATTTAATTGACTCCCGTGTTAACAGTTTAATGTGTGTTTTTATCACAGGAATATGATCAAGTCCTTCTACACCTCAAGTCTCCTATATGATGTGTTGAGTGTCTTTGGCGAATTATCAGACGAGGTGAGTCACTGTGGCTTGTTTTGTCCTCCAAATTGTCGACTAGGTAGGTCTGTATTTTGACGCCAAGGGTAGTATGACAACGTTTTGTGTTGAAGGGACATAAATATGGGCCTGAGATGTGTGTCTTGACACAGTCCCCTGTTTCTGATGGCACAGACACAAACTCGCCTAATTTAGTGGAACGTGAAAACGTCTGATGGAATCAAATACGTCATTAGAGCCATGTTCTCGTTTTCAAATCTGAAAACTGCTATAAAAACATGAAAAGGTGAAAATTAAAGGGAAACTATAAAGCTTAGCCCAAGGACTGACAACGCCTCACCAGACTCAATGTACACAGAGGTTTTGAGAGGCCAATTCTTGGCAAACTTGTCCCTGGAAAGTGTTGCTAATCCACCAGTTGAATCTGTGTATTTTCAGTGTGCCTATTAGACCATCCCTACTGGTCGCCATGGCCGCAGATGTCTCTTTTATACAGAGGGAAGTGACCTGTGTCCGAAGATGGACAATGTTTCATTGAGTGTTCTTCGCTCCCTAAGGGCCAGACATTTTCCTACTGTAGAGAGCTCATTGGATTGACTGTTGAAACAGTGTGCCTTCTCTGTGTAACACTAACCCAGACAATGCGCTCTCAGAATCGCCCTCCATTACTGTGCTGTTTCTCTCTGACAATGCCACAAGGAGTTCTGCTGTATTAGGTTACATGAGGAAAGGGAACTTTTTAGCGCAGGCCGTTCTGATGTATGTAAAAGTAGATGATGTAGAGGGGCTTCAGGAGACTGCGAGACCCTTTTAATGGATTCGAGTTGGTGGTGTAATTACAGGTTTCAGCATGCTTCAGACCATTGAAAATAAAGCCGACATACTTTAAAGGCATTACTAGATTAAAAAACTGTTTTACTGCACAAAATCAATAATTACAGCTGTTATATGAATAATATGCTTTTTTCATATTGCAAAAGACTGGTTGATATAAAGTTTTGACTTTAAAATGGCTGTTACTGTTACTGTTACTACACTGTAATATTAAACATAATAGCCTAATTGTTTATTTTGATATTTATTGCATGTTTAGTTATATTTTAAAATGG
>JAUMHI010000023.1:1973779-2000363 GCA_032359435.1 Enteromius unitaeniatus
TACACTGTAATATTAAACATAATAGCCTAATTGTTTATTTTGATATTTATTGCATGTTTAGTTATATTTTAAAATGGGGTCCAGGAATTAAAAACTTAAAATATATGTTGAAAATGATATTTAAAGCAATCATTTTTAGTATGCTGCATATAAACAGTATTTATTGTGAAAGGGATATTCTTTTTTCTTTTTTCTTTTTTTGGAGTCTGTCTGACTATGGGTGGGTAAATATATCCTGTCAGTTTAATACAACGTAAATATTTTCTTCATAATATAAAAACTGTAAAAATATGAAAGTATTTAAAAAAATAGTTTTAATATTGCATTTAATATTATTAAGTGTATATGAAAATACATAGCTGACTTCATGTTCTTAGGATGGGGGGCCCTTTTACAAGTGTGCCATCTTATTTGTGGGTAAAATTTGGAAAACCCTTATTATTGGTTGTTTAATGAATATTGGGATCTTTTAACATACTGCATACAAACTTTCGTAAATGCCTTTAATATTAAATACATTTCAATGCAAGTTCTTTTCATTTTTAGTGCGTTATTCAAAAGCAAACCGGAATATATCAGTCATTAAACTCACATTCATAAGTGCATGTACCATAATCCTAGCGTGAATCATTCATTAATCATTTGTTATCCATGTCATATTCAGACAAAATCCTGACAAATCAAATCTGTTCTTTTAGCACTTATTGTGTTGGGAAAGTTCAATAATTAAGCATTTCTTATCTAATCGATGCACTGATTGACTTTCCAATTTTCTCCCCTATCCAGAATATTCAGCACAGGAAGTATGCAAAGTGGAAGGCAGCCTACATCCACAACTGCCTGAAGAACGGTGAGGCTCCACAGCCTGGCCCTATTGGAATGGAAGGGGAAGCATATGGTAAGTGCTGATATTATATCTGCTCCACCAGAATGGTCCTGTGACTCCCATTAACAAAATACACCAGTTGGGGGCTTTCCTCCAGGTTTACTAAGAAGCTTTCTCTGTGCGCGTCTGTTGTTGAGTCAGTAAATGTTAGCACATTGTGTGCCTTATCAATTTCTGAAGAACACAGGAGATGACCGCCTCGCCCCGTGACCCTCCCCCTGCTAGTCAGCACAGGCTGCTATTTATGTGGTGATTATTTAAACAATCACAGAGTGGATCAGGGTTGCCAACCCCACTTTTAATAGTGTGAACATTATCTAATGTTGGCTAATCTAACTCTTTAAGTTTGAGAGTGAGTTCAGAATTGTAATGTCTTTAAAAATGAAACGGGGGGGTGGGGGTGGGGGGGGTACTTTGTAAACACAGTGTTGATGTAAAAAATAAAACAAAAACGGGCAAACATATTACATATAGCAAGATAGAAAAAGTAGAAATCAGAAGCAGCTTAATTGGTTTTTCTGAAGAGCAAAAATGCTTCAGTTATAAAAATGCCCATAGTAATAGGAAATTACATTGTAGGTGTGGCAGTTGATTTCTTAAGAATAAGAAATCTCTTGCTGTATATTACTTGTAG
The DNA here is from genome assembly GCA_032359435.1 of Enteromius unitaeniatus. Taxonomy (NCBI): domain Eukaryota; kingdom Metazoa; phylum Chordata; class Actinopteri; order Cypriniformes; family Cyprinidae; genus Enteromius; species Enteromius unitaeniatus. Next base: position 1,975,300 of record JAUMHI010000023.1, read on the forward strand.
CCAGTGTAAAGGATAAAAAGTCAATTTAATGTAATCAATTCACAGAACACAAATCAATTACATATTGTTTTAATAGGATGCTCATGTTACTCTGTAAAAACTGGAATGGTTAATTCAGTGATTTTGTATGGAATTACATAAGGCCAATGTTTTGATTTGGACATTTGGAAAGGAAAAGGTTGTGTCATTCTTAACTGTTTACACAATAGCAATACCAAACCCATTTCCTCCTGAAACTTTATTTAAATTAATGATCACCAGACGTAGAACACCATGGCCGTGCCAGTAGCATATAGCAGGGCTATTCAATCTCATCAAGAAGTGGGCCAAATGAAACATTCATTGAAGCAAGCCAGAGCTAGAATATAGTGTGAATGAAAGCAACAGAAAACAGTTACATTAATATTGATAATTTAGATAAAAATATATTTTTTTATATTTCAGAAAATATTGAATTAATAATACCATTGCTTTCAGAGTTTGTCTTTAAGAGAGAGAATATATCGGACTGATTGCAAGTAGACTGATTCAAGTGCCTCTTCACATTGCACTCTTTCACTATGGTTACAGTCTCGTTGCATAACCGGTTGAGAGCAAATTGCATTCATTAGTGCAATCCTGATTTCATTCTGTTTTGCATGGAACCGGTGGTTTTCATAGTCTGTGTTTTAGATTTGATGAGACCGTAAATGATGCCTCACTGATTTTAAACCTGAATTGACAGTCAACACACATGCCATGCCACATTTTCACTGCAATTAAAACAACTTTTGCTAAGCTGGCTGCCAGTAAAATAGGTTTCTATAATATTTATGAAGTAGAATATACAAAATCATCTACTTGATAAAGCCTTTTGCAGTTCATCTTAAGACCGGTCCTCCTATTACTTGCAGTTTCATTATGAAGCGCATCTCGTTTTGAGCCATGAAAATGTGACCGTTTGACTGCCAGGTAATGTATTTCAGAAGGTTGCTAATGTTTAAGAGTGAAGAATTTTGCTCGTTCATGTGGAGGTCAAAATGGTGTTTGGCCATGGGATTCAGTTAGATCACTCTCCCCTCCACATCTGCTGGGCGTGCTGCTTTTGACCTGACCTGCTCATGTCAGAGATGAAGTCATCTGTAGACTGAGCCATTGGGACGTACACATGCATGCACAGTATGTTTATGTAGTATGTGATATGTTACCTGTATCATCACCGTGTTTTATTGTATGCAAGCTGTTTTATTTTTAACTGCTGTCACAAACACATGTCACAAGTGTTTCTTGATATTTTAATGGTATTCAAATGAGATTTTTGAGCTTTACATCTAGCAGCTGGGCCCCTCTTGTTAAGTAGTGACCTCATGCTTGGTTATTCCCACCGATGTGCAGCATTGCCAAGAGAAAAATGATAGCATGCTTTTGCCTTGCATTGAGGTTAAGCACCTTGCCACAGATTTGTCTCGTTCCATGTGTCCGTCAAATTGGCTTTCCTAGGAAGTCACTTCGAAAATTGATTATAACAATATGCCAAGATGTTTATATGTTTGAGGTCAGACCTGCATCGGGTCAGCTGATTAACTGTTCGTTTTCTATTGTCCTTAGCAGTTAGTCAAGTTGTTTCTGTGTAGGCAGAATCCCAGTATGACAGTGCATCTTATTACAGCATATGATGAAGGCAGACATAGTTGTGCTCCTCAAGGACTTGAAAAGCGATCGCTGTGTTTTTCCGAATGCAGTTGTTTTCATTAACCAAGTCTAACAAAGTAGAGTATTTTATTTGTTAAAATGTTATATTTTAAGTTATTTCATGTTTAGGGAATGAAACGTTTTATGAAAACTAATAAAAAAAAATATTAAATGTGCTATTTGATTACATTTATAAGCAATATTGTAGGCTGGTGCAGTTATTACACCCTTTGTGCAAAGTCAATGGCTCAGTGTGGTGAACCATTACTGGAACACAACATGAGGGTTAAAGAAAAGAAAGAACGAGTCCAAATTATTATTTGTGGTAATCAACAATTTGCTACAAGTGCTGGTTGAACCTAATTTGTGTCGAAAGTGGAATATTCCTTTAAGAACCATACTAGCGGTATTGTCTCCACGCCATATGAGTTTGGCTTTCCCACTTACGGGAATATATGCACAGCAAGCACCCCTCGGGGCATGGGAAAAAGGCTTATTTGAAGGAAAGAGAACTGATCTGTAACAACTTTCTCAATTAGTATACTATTCCTAAGACTCATCTACAGTGTTTACACCAGTAGCTTTTCGTTTCCTGGAGCAGGATTTGCGCTCATGCCATGACTCCATGGAAAGTAAGGGGTTCTTTATTTTTGCCTGTTGAGAAATTAAGGTCAAACTCAAATGGGCTATGGTGTCAGGATAAGTACAGCTTGGAAAAAATGAGAGGTTTCAAGAACATGCTCTAGACATGCTGAAATCATTGTCTGAATGACTCTCATGTAGTATTCAGGTGAATTAGTTTGCATTAAGTCGGTTATATAACCGATGTTGGACTAAATTGAGACAAATATAACAAGCATGACCATGCGTATACATGTACAGTGTGTTTATGTATAATATTATAACTTTATGTAGCATGACTGATTGCAAAACGTGATTTGGACATGCTTCAAATTTAATTACTCCTGATAATGATGCCCTTTTGCCCTTGAGAATGAAATCAGCCATGTCAATTCTGATTGCTGCTAGTTTTATTATTACAGCATATCCCTCCTATTGCACTTTTCCCTCAAATGTTGCATACATTTTGCAATTCCACAAATGACTTTTCCATCCAGATGAACATGACTGCAACATTCCAAGCAATTCATCTCGCATGTTAAAACAATTCCATCTGTTCACAATTTATTTATTCCCTCCCTGTCACTAATTAGCACAGAATACATTTTTCTTTCAAGTGTAATGTAGGTCACAATTTTTGGCCGCCAGCTGTAGAGTTCGGTCGAGCACACCCATTAAAACTTTCAGAATTTTCAGCTATCCAAGCAGATCAATGATAAATAAAGAGACATATTTGCAGAAAGAGCTTCTCTTAATCCTCATGTTGACTTTCACAAATCCATAGTGCGCTAGAGCCAACGCTGGCTCCCTCTCCATCACCTTTCTACTTAACACAAAGGAGTGCTTTCATCGGTGAGAACTTTAATGGAGTTTTAAAATAAGTTTAACAGATCAGTCTTTTTATTATGCACTGGGCAGTGAGAGGTGGGATGTGTATTATGGATTGGCACTTGAGTACCCAGAAATGCACACTGATTAATCAATAAAATACACACAAACACATACTTTAATCATCAAAACATTGAACGAGTCCTGCAACAAGTACGCGTCAAATAAATCAGCTTATTTACTGTTTAACTTTTGGCATGGGTTACAAATGCCAGTCAACACTGTTTAGAGGGTCAGGTGCTCTTTGAATTATATGCGAACATTAATTTTCTATGTGCTGTGTAGTTTATGTTATACATTGCTGGTATTTATTTCCCTCATTGCTCACAGGGAAAGCATGATATATATTCAGGTGTTCAGATTTTATTCACGCATAGCTCAGCTCTCTATCCAGCCCCTCAGCGTGGATTAGTGCTTTTAAGAACAGAAGGGATGGCTTTTTTTTTCTGGTGCTATCCTTGTGTAATCACAACCTGTCTTTTCACTATAGCAGCACAAAGCTATCTCAAGTCTAGACTTTCGTGGCCATAGTCTGCCAACTTAAGGCCTTTTTTACAATTCCAGCATCGCCCTGAGAACACAACTCTCCTCCAGGATTGGCCAGGAATCCCTCTGATCCTTGGCCGATTAAGGCCCACTGCACAGAAACCATATGAACGCCATATTTTCATAATAGCATAATGTTTGTTTGACTTGCCCCACCCTTATTATTTCACCACCGATTATGAAAATAAACCCCCTGACACATGTCTGGGGAAAGGAAAGGCGTCCAAAAAAGCATGTTTAAATCAAGCAAATTTTGAAATGTGTTTTTCATATGCTTCATTTAGTTGTTCCCTGTGAAGAACTGTTATATTGAAGTTTTACCTTGTTATTAAATGTTGCTGATGCAGGCAAATACATATGGTGCTAACCTCTAAACTGTGTTTTAGTGTAATATAGTATTTTTGCGAAATTGAATCTGCCCAGGGGCTTTAGAAACATTATGAATGTGGGATGGTTGTTAAATTTCAAATGGAAGAACCCAGCCGCAGTTTATTGAAATTTCTTGCTTCCCCCCCCCCTTGTTCTGTTTATTTATATTCATTACTCAGTTTGGGGTGTCTCAGGGTTCAGCTTGCAATTAATCGAAATTGGTTCAGTTTAAGGGCTGTCCTCATCAACTTTATTCCAGGGTTCGAGGAGCGAAAATATTTCAAGCTTAAATCAAATCACGCTAAAATGTCACTTGCATAATAGATTCGACTGATAACATTTTGCATGTCCAAATTTCACATTTGTGTAGTGTTTGTTTCCCTGTGCTGCCAAGTATCTCCTTGGCGACATGAAGTTGCCCTGATATTTTCAGATTGAAGCCACATCATCAAAGGCTTTTACAACTGAAGCCCCGAAACGGTTGACTGGCAGTGAGACTCATTTGTTCCATGATTTGTATTCATGATAAAATGATGTGAGAAAATAATGCTGTGTGAACATAGGCATCTTTTCAGCACTGAATGGGATAATGTGAGGAAACCGAAAAGCCTGATTAGTGCTGGCAGCAGACACCTCAGAGCTTGAGGAAAAATAACTCTAGGAAGGAAAACTTCATTCTGAATTGCATTGGTTTTTATCAGTATTCCCAAAACAAAGTAGAATTTTCTGGACGCTTTCACAACAAGCTTAATGTTGACAAAGTGTAATGCTGTGTGCGTGAATATATTTGCTTGTTTTTTTTCTCTTTACTTCAGATGATGAATTTGGTGCGGAGGGTGGCGGTCCTTCAGAAGGGCCTCACAATCCACCCCAATCTCAGCCTTCTTTCCACGGTCACCCATCAAATCAACCCCCAGCATCCAATTTCAGTAATATTCAGATACCTCCTGGGTCACACGCCCCAGCCAATACGCCTGCAGAGATTCCCCAACCAGAAGGTAAGCTAGCTGAGCTTAAGTGTACTTTATAGCCATCTGCCATGCTTCCACCATATACTACTATTGAAAAGTTTGGGCTAAGTAAGTAAGTAAGACGTTAATACTTTCATTCACCAAGGATGCATTAACTTGACAGCACTAGTTTTTAGTGTCACTTCCTAACAAACAATTAATCGCATCCAAAAATAAGTTTTTGTTTACATAATATTTGTGTGTGTGCTGTTTATATTTATTGTGTGTATATATCAATCCACACAAATGCATGTATATATTTAAAAAAAAAAATTATATATCAAATATTTATGTGTTATGTTATGTAATATAAATGTATACATGTAAATATTTTCCAAATATATGCTCTATATATGTGAATGGAAACATGGATTGTGAATTAATCACAATGATTTGTTTGAAAACACTACAAATGTCAATCTTTTACACAAAAGATGTTGTCCTTACAAATGTTATTTTCATTAGAGAATCGGTGTTATATCAGTGTTGAAAACGGTAAGAAATGTTTCTTGAGCTCTAAATCGGCAGTAGAATGATTTCTAAAGAATTGTGTAGCATTAAAAACGAGAGTAATGACTGATGAAAATTCAGCTTTGGAATCAAAAGAACAAATTATATTTTAAATATCAAAGTGGGAAATAGTTCTTTTTAAATTGTAATAATATTTTACATCAATAATGCTTTTACTGTATTTTTTTTATTAAATAAATGCAGCCTTGGTGAACCCAAACTTTTAAGTGGTAGTGTATGTGTACTTGTTTACTTTTATTTTTTAGGAACACTTTCTAGTTTATGGATAGCCATGCATTTAATAACGTTTTAAATCCTGTTTGCTCAGTTTGTGTGGACAGAGATTGGTAAACACTGATTGTCATTCATAACACAAATCCCTTAACTCAAACGTACAGGTGAGTACGGGACTGGGACAGAGCTGTTGTGTGTGTGCGCTTGCATATTTTCTGTTTAGGGTTCCTGTTTTTCTTTATAAAGCTCAGAAAGGCAAGGTCAGGGTCCCCATGAGGGGCGTGTTTCCCCTGGTAACTGCTGTTCTCTGTGATTAGTGCTTCGACTTCCAGACACGGAAGTGACTAATCTGCAACATGGCACCCCAGAGGTGCAAACACTTAATTTGATCACGCATAGCATTCTCTCATTTCCTTCCTATATTTGACTCCATGTCAGCTCTCAGACTCTTTAGATGAAACCAAAGGGAACTTTGCTTTAAATAAAATGTACCTTTTGTTCTTTTCTTTGGAAAGATCGTGCTCAGCCGTAGCTGGTAGCCGAGCGCATCTAAATCTAAATCAGTTACAGCGGTCTAAAATAAATGAACTAGTTAATTCATCCATTACGGTTTTTCAATATTTTATTAGCCATGATTGCAAATGCAAAAAATGTTTTCCTGGTTATGAGCTAATAGACTTTTTTCCCTCTTTTGGAGCAGCACAGCCTGTCAAACCAGTGCCTGTCCCACGAGCCATGCCAGTGGTCGATCCTTCACTTCTAAACATTACCCAGGAAGGTAAGCTTTTTGTTTGAGGATGACTCCTCTACACTGAAATCCAATTTCACCGAAGTCGGCAAACAGTCGTGACAGAAAGCATAGAACCTCATTTCACAGATATGATGGACCTCATTTTCTGCTCATGAAGCCAGAGGAAAAATCAGACATTGCAGTGGATTTTCTGAAATAAATTAAGGCTTTATGGGAAGCAGATTGATGCTTTTGGCTTTCCATAGTTGGTGGGAACGGCCACAGATGAAGCTCAAAATTACATTCCCTTACTACCAGCCATTGTGTCACTGGAACTTACCTTTAATAAGAATTATTGCAGATTGTGCCCAAAGCTGCTGTTGGCATTCAGCCTGCCAATTAAATAATTTTGCTAATGAGTGAGGTCATTTCATATACAATGACTGTCTATTATTGCTGCAAACGCCAGAAATAGAGCAGACTGAGAATTTTGTAATGCAAGATGTAATTTATCCTGATACAAATTTCAGAGGACAAAAAGGTGCTTTTCTGGCTCAACCAGACATGTATACATTGAAAACAGAGTGTCATTCGATATCGTTTGGCTAATCAAAGTCTGTCTGCTATCATAACTGGTACCCAGACAAGGACAAACAAGTAAGATGATGCATAAATATTATTATCATTATTATTGTGTACACATTGCATTGTCATACTGCAAATTGCTTTTTTGAAACCAGCCGTTCTGAATCATTGAGGTCTTTCTGAGAACACATCAGCTATGACATTGTCTAATTGGTTTGTGTATGAGACACTAATTGGTGATGTGAAACTAAACTCTGAAGGTAAGGTGATTTTGGTAGGGGTCATTCTTTCAAGAGTGCAATATCTACATGACCAAGGTAAAAAGAAAGCATTCATCCATAACAAACTTCCATAACAACTAGTTATTTAGTATTAATGAATAACAAAATCATTTATATATTATTTATTGTTGTTTGAATACTGCAATGATAGTTATTTAATATTTTATTCATGCTTAATTAAATATTAATATTTTCTTTTTCATTAAAAAAATATTTTCAGTTTTAACTTTAATTAAGGATTAATTTAAATTAAGTAATTCTGTTTTGTGAGCTTTAATTTATTTCTTCCTTTTGTCTTTTATATTTTATTAGTTCCCAATTATAGATTTATTTTAGTTAGTTGCCAAGCCAACATTTCTAATTATTACATTTTCGAGGGTATTTTTTTCAAAATATATATTTCTATTCTTTTTTTTATTTCAAATAATCAAAAGTTTTTTTTTGTTGAAATATTAATTGAAAATAATACCAAATCTGATTCAGCATAAACCACATTTGAAATAAAATAAAAATTACTGAAATAAAATTACTTGGCTTATTTTTGTTGTTTTGAAGTCAAAAAGACAACTAACATAAGATGGTACTATATATATTAGATGTCAGCTCTTTTACCTTTATGAATTTTAATTTTGGGGTGAACTGTAAGTATAATATTACATAATACTGAATCTGTGTGGTTTACTTCTGTTCTAATAAATAGGTTATTAAATTAATTAAATCCTTTTTCAACTCATGCAGATCTAATTACTATTTTAAGAGTAGTTAATGGTGATCAATACTTGCAGGACAATGATGAACAAGACCAGCAAACAAGCTGATATACCGACATGCCTCCGAGACAACCGCTCAGCCTGCACCAAATAACAACAAACCAATTACCAATTACAACAAGTCCCAGGGTGGGTCATGTCACTACAGTGTAACTGGGCAATGTGACTTGGGTAACAAACAAATCCTTACGTCACAGGTCCTGTACTTACCAGCAGTCACATGAAAAGTCCTAATCAATCTAGTCTTCATTTAGTCTTCTTTATCCAGCTACCTTTACCAAACAGGCCTCAAATATTCAAGCCATTCATAATGCATTTTCAGTTATTTCCTTTTCAGTTGATCTGCATATAAGTAGAATAATATTTGGGCATGACACAAAGAGGAAACTGTTTGGGTCCCATAAATGCTCAAATAAGCCTTCTATTCCATATTTCTCGCCCTCTACGGCCAAAATAAATGATGACCAAGGTCGCTACATTACCAGTGTAGTAACTTGTTGAAATGTTCTTGAAATTAAGCAGACGATTATAGTTCTGTGGTTATACTCTTCCCAGACTGTGTGCATATTGTAGTAATCGAGGTGCAAGCAGTGCTATAGAATGAGACAAAAATGTATTATGGTTAAATATTAATGCTGGAGAGGAGACAGGATCTAGACATCCTTTTTAGGTTCCCAGAAATGCTGTACCTAAAACTATTTCGAAAGCTCACAAGTGCTTTGGTGGTCGTCTCTGTCCAGTTCATTATTTGGTTCCCACATTATGGATTCAGCTCAAACTGTCACTCAGAGTGTCACTGTGAGAGCCAGCATAGTTTACATTGTGGCGAAGGCATTCGTGCACCGTGACTATAATATTTCACATGCCCACTGGCAAATGCCTTAACTTAAGTATTCATAAACTAGCTCAACCTCAGCTCACCCTATAATTTCATGTGCTGGTTGGCACTGGAGAGACATGCATGTGTGAAATGGGTGCATGGCTTTCCTAGAATTTTCCCCTGGAAATCATTAAAATACTAGCAGAGAAGCTATTGTATCTGGCAATATTTGTCTCATTTTATATTTATTAATTTGTTATTAATAGCTTAATATACCCTATACTGATTAAAAGTTGCATTTTATTTTTATTTAATCAACAATACAGTAATAAATATTTGACATAATAATTTGAGTTGAGTTTGTTGTTTTAAACAGCTGTTGTGAATAATTTTTGTGGAAAAAGTGCTCCTTTTTTCCAGGATTTTTAATGGAAAAACCGTTTAAAAGAACAGCAGAATAAAGTTGGAAATGACTTCACTATCGCTTTAAATACATCATTTCTGTGTCATTGCTGATAAAAGTGTTATTTCTTAAAAATAAAAAAAATTTTGTACTTTAAACAGTAATGTGTTTGTCTCAAGTTTAATTCATATAAATATTTATTTTTACAGGTGATGTGCGGCTCACACCAGAAGACTATACTCGGGCTCAGAAATACTGTAAATACGCAGGCAGTGCACTGCAATATGAGGATGTGGGCACTGCCATCCAGAATCTGCAGAAGGCCCTGAAGCTACTAACCACTGGCAAAGAATAAGACCATTGTGCTGTCCCCCTAAAACCACTTTATCAGAGATCTGGCCCAGAGGAACTGAAAAAGGGCCTTTTCCTTAGTCTCATCTGTAACAAAAAGAGACACGCCACAGGACGCCCCCATCACTCAATACAACATCTGTTTCTGCCATATTGGATGTCAATAGTTGCTCATTACTTGCCCGATGAGATACAGATACAACACTAAAAAAATCAGGTGCATGTGAAAGACCTTTTCAAATTTTGGTTAAGTTAAAACCACATATTCATGGTTTGAGGTGTTTTAATGTATTTTTTCACAACAACAGTTTGATTAGATATGCATGGACATGGAAGCATGTCTCAAGATATTTCTTAAGCAGGAATTCTCATCTTACCTCAAGGTCTCTGCAACATGAGCTTTAAAGAAACTTTGCCCTTAACTACTTTTACTACTTTCCGTTCACTTCTATGTGTATGCTTCAGGTGGAAGGATTCTGCAGTTAGTTATAGTAACTGTTTCTGACATTAGTTGTGCATTGCTATGATTAACAATAAATCTTTTTTTTTGATCCAATCTTTTATTGGTCATTTGCAGTGTATGTTTATTTCATAATAATCCTTAATGAAAAATGAGCATCTCACATTTTGCTTTTTGGTGGATGATTAAATGTAGTCTTTATATGTTGCTTTCCAGGGTGTATGTGTTGCATTATGTGAATGATAAGCTTTGCACACATGCAGTTACATCTCAGTTGTTTTTTGTTTATTTTTTTTGCTTTCTAGAATTCTTGAGTTTATCTCTCGCAATTCAGATTTTTATCTCATAAATGTTTTTTTTAACATTATTCCAGTAATGTGCTACAGTATTCCCACAGATTAAAAGAATGGGGTGATGTTGTATTTCAAAGGCACTGAAGGTGACACACTGAGTTATGTTATGATTGGTCATTTTACTTGTCACAACCTATTCGGCCCGATGCATGACTGAACTTGGTCAGTTCAGTGTGCATATTCAGGAAACATCTAAATATAATAGACAGTTCCTGTTGTTTTCTGTTCACCTTGTGATTGTTGCATTAGCAGTGTTACTGTTTTTCTCTTTCTACAGTTTAGCCTGGAGTGTAATAGAAAGGGCATTGCACTTATCTGAAAGTAGACTGAGCTATCAACGCATGCATCTGCATTTGCCTGAATCCTTTCCTGCCTCACTGTGGATGCAAATGAACATCCCCTGGGATTTTCCGTCCCACCTGTCTTACTCCTTTGTACTCTGGTTTAATTGGCTTAAGTGAATTTACAAAGTAATGTATTGCTTCTGATAAAATCCATCTAGGACAGCATATACATTTACACTACAGCGGAGGATCTAACCATAGCGTTATGTCTTTCAGCCTTTAAAAATTAACCATAACTTCTGAGTGACCACATTCATCAAATTCTGTGACTTTATAATCTCTTTTTAGTGTTTAAAGTGTGTTTAAGGGTATTGACATTGACGCACACAGATAAAGTTTACGACTTGATCGCTATCAGTGCTGTGGGAATAGAGAAAACTCGATCTTTTTTTTTTTTTTTTTTACCACCATGTATGCTGCGTTATCATTCAAATTTGCCATGTTTTGCAATGGCTTTTGAGCAGAACAAATGAGTCATTTGTTAACGGCAAAGAATCTGGAAGGAAATCTTAATTTCTGGCGCTGTAGTTGTTTTACATTCACAATCTTTAGCCAAGTTCCTGTGTTATGGTGATAAAATGTCATTGTGGCTGTAAATCTCAATGCTAAACAAAACATATAAATGTAGCTAGCCTATAATAAATGTCCATGTTATTGTGTATGGGTTCTCACACCCACAATAGATCAAAACCTAACAGTCCCCTACAGGGACTCTATCTGATTCAAAGAAAGAGGCAGGCCCTGCATCCAAATAAAGGATGACAAAATGTGTAGTGATATAATTCATCAGCTTATAGGCTTTTTGTAAACAGGAATTGGTTATAAGCACATAACCTGAGATTTCTGTAGAACGTACACTATTTGACCTGAATGTTGAAATGTAAGTATCTGGGGGACATGCAAATACAGTTATCCGACTTGTAGGAACTATCTAACTGGAAGATCTTCTCTGACGTTGAAAACAAAGCAGCTAGCATGGGTGACTGAGAACAAGCTCATCTTTACAGTCCTGTAATAAGGTCTTTAACAAATGAGTAAGAAGTAATCGTTTGTTCATGAAAATAGAATTAGGAAAAGTTTTCTGAGTTTTCTATATTTTGCTGTTTTTTTTTTTTTTACTATATATTTACTTTCTGAATTATCTTAGTTTAACAGATAAATTATTTTTTAGAAGAGTGTGTGTGTGTGTGTGTATATAAATAAAATCTAGTTTATATTTGGTAATCCAGTTACTATAATGTATACTATAATATACTAAATCTAGTTTTATTCTCACTTATGCTTACTGTTTATGTAAGTACTATAATGTAGTTAATTTAACTACACATCACATATTTTTATTAACATGATATTTGTCCTATTTTTCGTTGTTTTTTTTCCTTCACGTGTGTTTATATTAGGCTATTTTAATAAGACATTTTATATAAAATAATGATATGCTTAATCATACATCGTTTCTCATATGATCATATTTGATCCTAGCAGCAGTGCGTACCAAGCACTAATGTATTTAGCCTATTTCTTTCTTTTTGGGGTCTCCTCGGGATTTCTCTCACTGAAGGGTGGGGCTCTATTCAGAACTGCCTCCAGCGGTTGGACAAGCACAGTTTTGTCTAGTAAACTCTTGTTAATGCTTTACCCAGCATCTGTCTGCTCGTAGAACAAGTTCATCCATCAAAAATAGATGCGCTTCGTTTTAAAAATATCTCCCGTGATGATACGCGTGTGTTAATCCCTGGCGTGGCGCGTGGAAGCGGATGCTGGTCTGCCTCGCAAAGTTCTCACAAGTTGTTCAAACAGGAGAGATATAATGCTTCTTCAACGAGACGAGCTTCAATGAAATAATGTAAGTGACTTTTTGAACTACTTATTATTCTTTTCGGTTCAGTTTCGTAGTGAAATTAGCCTAACGTTACCTATAAATTTCGTGTAAATTAATCTTGTTTTTCCTATTTTGACAGTGAAAAGAATTCAACTAACTTAGGCGTTTTAATAAATCATAATGATACTACTATTAGAAACTGAGTGAGCTGTTTATATGTAGATCAATTCTCTTATTTTAAATAACCTTGATAGTTCGTAGGTTATTTACTTTTATAAGTCTTGTTTTGTTTATAACTTGATATATTGTGCGCGTTTAGTTGTATTTTACTCCTTTTTTTTTATATAGAGTGAAACATCCACGGCCCAGAAGATTGGGTGTCGCGTTACAATGATGGTGGGCAGTTGAATTGCTTGATGGACTTTTAGATGGACGCAAATAAAACTAAATAGTATTTAAAATGTCTAAGTCTCTAAATTATAGCTTCCACTCATAGTCTGTCTCTGTCACTATAGTAAGCTGCCTGCCTACACAGCGTTTTAGGCATCACAGACATCCAACATCTACTTGATTTTAAGGCACGACCATGAAGCAGGGCTGATGTTCAGTTTCTTAGGTCTTTAGATGAGGTGAGCTCTTGTCAGAGAAAATGAGAGAATGATGAGTATTCCATTTACCTGAAGTGTTGACAGCTGTGGTGCTTCTGAAGATAGTGAAGCGGCCTAATTAAAAAGTGTTGATTCACTTTTCAATTCAATTCATCTAAGGTTTAGGTTTCATATTACGATTTTCTTTGCATGGTAGATAGTCTTAGCATTTTGAATACCAGAATCTCTGGTTTTCCAACTCATTTTTACCGTGATGAATCAAGTTCTTTATGCTGCTCGCACGGTCCCTTGAGTCGCTGACCCCATTCATGTGTATTTACATATGCTTAGGGGAGCATTCTGAACAATGTTCCCCTAATGTCGCGCATTACATGAATTTTATATAGTGGTCTAAATTGGCCTCATTCTGAGCACTCATGCCAAATGCGCAGCACCTTACTGAGATGATATGAGGATGTTTATTTAAGGTTGAAAAAATATGTAGTAACATGATTTGTAACAATGATTTATGTCAGGGTGTTGACTTACATTCCGTTAGATAAGATTCCCTTCTCGTTTCATGCCATATTTAATGATTTTCTTCCACAGTTGTGGCTTGCCCTAATGAATGCTACTGATGCCATGTTGTGGTTGTTTAATAAATTATGAATTCAGTGCTCTGTCTATTGTCCTGCTGGCTAATTGTGCCTTTGTTAAACTGCACTGTAGGCTGAAAATAAAGATCTCTATTATCGTTTGACAATGGTTGTTCAAATGAAACAAGATCTCGGGACCTCACACAGTATCTTGTAACTTCACACACTTCTAGTCTTGGCAACAAAAGCTTAAAGACTATGCGTTATTAACCATAGTATCAAATGAAGCATTGCGACAATCTCATTAAAACATACTCACTTTCAGATGATGGAAATTTTCCCTCCATTAAGACATTTATCACCATGATACTAATACAGATGAACAATGCCCAATTAAACAAATAATATTTTTGTCAGTATTACTTACGAGGTCTCTAGTGGTTGCCGTCTCCCACTGGAATCTTAATTTTCCATAGAACTCAGATAATGACTCGCCAGAACTGGCCTTCTTGGAAGCAGATTTCAGTTCAGGGGTTGTTTGTTGATTTCCAATTTCCAATTTTGCATCTTAATGTGGTTTGCAGTGAAAAGTCACAGATATGTGTATTTAATTGTGCGGATTGGTGCTGCGTGCTTTCTACAGTAACTTTACTCTTTTACTCCTTGATTCAATAGGAGAATCATTCTCTACTTCTTTAGAAAACTAAAGATGTTTTAAAGAGCTTGGGACAGCAATATGCTGATCTGAATAACATTGATATTTACAGCTGTAACTTAGGACTTTTTTATATTTAGGGAACCAGAACCAACTCAAGAACCTAAAAAATATCCCAGATAAAGAGGTTCTTTAGGTGCTACACAGAATTTTGAAGAGTGTCAGTAGACTCTGCTAGAACAGCACAGTCTTTTTATGAAGGAATAAGAGCAGGGGCTCCTGGGCAATGCTCCATACAGTCCATTATTGTGGATGTGAAGAACCAAAATAGTGATCTGCTCTGATCTGGTTTTAGACTGCAATCATTGCTTTTAAAGAGATGTGGAGTACGTTCTCAGTATCCTTCCCTCTTTTTGAACATGGAAGGACATTGGATGGTTAGTGTATTGTAGTCAATAATATTTTAAAGAGATAATTATCCCAAAAGTTAAATTTGATCATGCTCATTTTGACTTATGTGTACCACGAAAGAAAACCTTTTCAAAACTGTCACTGATTTTTGTCTATACTATGAAAGTCTTAATGAGTTTAATGTTGTTGAATTTCAAAATAATTTTTGGGGGATCTATACAGTCATGAGATGTTTACAGAATTTGGATAAAGATCTCTAAGACCATGAAATGGCATCGCAGTTTCGAGCATTATCATTTTTATTAGTTACTGGTTTTCTATATAGCAAAATTGCATTATCAAGGTATCCATCTGTTTATTTTAGCAGCTATGCTATATTTTTTACACGCATAAACCGCTTTAATAGATAACACACTCTTACTTTTTTTTATTTTAGCCTCTGATTTCCTGTCATTTCAAGTTTTGCTTTGTAAATAGTGGTGCACCCCTTTGTAAACCTCACCGTCCGTGATCTTTTTCAGCAAACTTATTATGGCTGACGTGGGAGAGTGATTAGTCATTATGTAACGGGGCAGTTTTTGCGTGGCTGTGGTCACTGTTCTGACAAGAAAAAAATGGTTTCCATGCCACAAATACATAATTTAAACCTTCAAAGTTCTCCTAAATTATAGACGCATGAATAAAGATATTGTGCTCCTGTGTGAGAGCGAGAAAAGCTAATGCATACGTTTATGCCAGTTGACGTGTATGAAGTGTTTCAAGTCAGTGACTGAGAAAATCAGAGACAACAATTCGTGAACCTAAATAAACTTGAATTTGTTTCCAAACATCCTTCAAATTATGTTTCCGACTTTAACGGCAATCCATTTAATGAAACCTCTAATGCAGTTGTGGTTTTTGTGTATTTACACAAATTGAATTGTGGTTTGTTTTGAAATGTAATTTGCTAAATCTGATTGGCAGGATTTCGTTCATCAGTGGTAGGTGGTGGAGATGGAAGTTCCAGAATGCTCTCGCAGTTTTCCTGCTACTGCTCTGCATTTCGACCTCAGGTAAATGAGCTCTGTGGTTATAAATGTAAATCATCATTATCATTTAAATAGTTTGTTATCAGAAAATGTAATTTAGTTTATATGTAAATTGATTGCACACCATGCTTATCAACATTGCTTCCATTTCATGAATTCATCTTTTCCCTTTTTTATGTCTTATTTCATATTTTCCATTCGCTTTGTTTCTCTGTTCAGTTTGTACTGTATATATACATGTTTTGAGCTTTTTCTCAGCTTCCATCCATTTGTTTAAATGACTTTCTTGCTCTATATCATGCTTTTTTAATCACCCTTAACATGCTTTTGTTGTTCTTGTCCTGGTTGACGCCAGTTATGCATAAAAAATAAAAGTCATAAACATTCATAGGAAAGATCCTACATATGCTCCACCATATATAAATAAAACAGGACCCAAGGGTGGGATCTGGCTCTGTTAGTGGTCTCACAGCATGCATTGGTGGGCTTAACTGTTTACCGTGACTGCTCCTGTTTGTAGGCCGGTCATTACACACAACATTGGTTGCGTTTTTTTTGTGCAGCTGACATAATTTTTGTTACGACAGTTTCTCCTGAGGCAGAGTTATTATGCAGAGGGGTTATTAATGATTTCAGAAGGAAAAAAACATGGCCTTAACTGGCAGCTTGAATCCTTAATCTGCCTGTTGTTGCTGAATTTAAGTTCCCTGTGCGCTGCATATGAAAAGCATGTGTCTTTTTAATATTAGTCGCATACCATGGCTCGCCTGATTTGTTCGTACTGTTATATTGGTCCAAGAAGGAACGTTTACGGTCTTTGGATGCCTGTCAGAAATGGTTTAAAGCAAAGATCAGATTTAATGCTGGGAATCAGCATCAGGGAAATTTCTAAAGCGCTTTAATAGTTTAAACAACGAACAAGTGACTGCTAAAGCTCTTTCAAAACAATGAAATTCAATTAATGTAAGCCACAGCAAAAACAAATAATGGAATAATGTTGTGCGGAGAAGACCCAAGAGCAGTTTCGAACATCATTTTAGGATGTCCGCCTCTCGTAGGCATTCCAGACCTCACTTAAATCACGCCTAAATCTTATGTAGTTTAAACTTGGAAAATTCTTGATGAAAACACTTGTTGATTAGATGTGATTTGTCACGTTCAGTGAACAGCGCACACAGATTCTCCGTTCCAGACATGGAATCTTTACTGTCCTCGTGCAAAAGGTTTTCATTAAAACCAGATGTGATTATGGCCCATAGAGAGACCAAACCCTTTGTGCATAAGTTCACAATATGCTTTTGTTGCTTGTTTTCATACCGAAACCGCAAATGTACACACAACTTGTCCCATGTTTATTCTTGGATGCCCTTGTTTTTCTACCATGCTTCCTAAGCCAAGAAGCCATGGGTGTGTTTATAGAGTTAAATCTCACTGAATCCTCATAACAGCTGCTCTATGTTGATCAAGAGCATAGCAAAAGAAGTGCACAAGTGATGGACTCAATTAAGGAACAGTTCCCCCAAAAATGAAAATAATATCACTCACTTACCCTTATGCCATTCCCATCTTGTTTTTTTTGATTCCATTAAAAACTAGATGAAATGCTGGGCAGCTGTTTTTCCCATACAATGAAAGAAAGTTTATTATTCTATGATTCACAATTACAAAACGCCTCATAAAACTGTTCTAAATGTAGTCACATTTATATTGTTTATTTTTATTCATTTAACATGATTAAGAATACAACTGGTACTGATACTTCCACGAGGATTAATTTTATGGTACTTTACAATCATAAATTACAATTCTTTAAACAATAACTGTTTTGATATCCTGAAGAACAGCTTGGACGTTCTGCCTTGTGGCTCCTTTTCTTTTCATGAAAGGAAAAAAAAAATAACAGGCATCCGTAATGAGAGAAGGGTGACTAAATGATGACAGGATTTGCATTTTTGGGTGAGCTGTTAATTGACCCTTGGCAGATGAATGCAGCACACCTGAGGTACAAAGACAGAAGCTAAACTGCCAGGAGAGTGAGAGAAAAGAGACACTTCAGGATTAAAGCTTTCACAAAATGTGACGCTGCTGAAAGGGCTATTTTCAATCTCCCTGGGCTGTTTAGCCTGAGATCCATGTATCTGGCATTCCATCTTTTGGCATCTTCCCTAAGCGGCCTTTTTCTAAAAGGACATTTGTAGATCAAAGCTCTCCTTTTCTCCTGTTAAATCATGCAGGCATTCTTTCATTGACCTTCACTTCATCAGCAGTCACAACCATGCACAAATCCCATCTTACCACGACTATTATTTTATTTTATTATTTTTTATTTCAGTTTATTTCACTTTTTAGTACAGTACAGCTATAGTGCAAAAATGAGTCAGTGTCTTTTCCAGTTGAATACGCTCTTAAAGGGTTAGTTCACCCAAATATTAAAATTCTGCCATTAATTGCTCACCCTCATGTCATTTCAAACCCATAAGACCTTTGTTCATCTTCGGAATACAAATTAAGACATTTTTGATGACATCAGAGAGCTGTCAGACCCTCCACAGACAGCAACACAACTAAAATGATCCCGAGTCCAGAAACATAGTAAAGCTTGTGTATGCGTTGCGTTGAGATAAAATGACGTAAGACGTGAAGAATGTTAGAGTAAACTATGGCATTTTTGCTTTCTTTGCACAAAAGAAAGCATTTCCTAGCATCGCAAAACTAAAGTTGAGCCACTGATGTCACATGGACTGATGTATTTAGAATGTTTCTGGACCTGGGATCATTTCAATCGTGTTGCTGTCTATGGAGCGTCTGACAGCTCTCTGATGTCATTAAAAATGTTTTTGTGTTATGAAGATGAACGGTCTTGTGGGTTTGAAATGACATGAGGGTAAGTAAACAATGGCAGAATTTTTTATTTTGGGGTCAACTAACCCTTAAACATGTTTAAGTGTAATAAATAACATATTCCATATTCCATCTCCATTAGGGTTGGGCGATGTCGACCAATTTGGCATCGTACGATGTCTAATGTGAAACATCGAGATGGACGATGGCATCGTCTATCGACCCAACCCTAATCTCCATCTTCCATCAAAATGAATATATTTTATCATGATATAATCACACCTTCAGAAAGACAACAGGCTTGACATTACAAAGTACATGTATGTTTCGTTTCCAACACGTTCAACACAGTTACACTTTCTACACATGTATATAAATGAGACAAATTGTACTTATTTTGAATGATCTCACTAGTGAGTAATTGACCTTTGAGTGGAGTGATCTTGTTTTGTACAGTTTGTGCGAATTAATATCATTAAAAAAGGCAGGTGACGTATTCAGTCCCCCTGACGCACTACTGAGATGAACCCATCCTGGGTGGGAACCAGGATCTGAGCGGCACACAATATATTGTGCCAGTTAGAGCAGTGGCTTCTGTAGCACGGTTAGTAGCACCGCTTTTTACTGTGGCCTACTCCAACAGCTTTGCACACAACTATAAAACAGCAGGATATTCCAGTAGCGTGATTCCATCCAATAGTGATTTCAGCTTCTTTTTGCAAAACACTCACAGGCCACTTGTCAAAAGCTGATCCCATTCCTTGCTTGTTTAAACCCCAGGCATGATGGCGGAAATAATGATCTTTTTCCCCCTTACCTCTTTACATGTTTTTGCTGGACAACTGTTCTGAATTTTCCACCGTTTTCTGTCCTAGGTGTGTCGATGGGGTCTTGTTTGTGGTGGGTTTTGTAGTGACCCAGTTGAGACTGGTCTAACATGCTTATTTGTGTGGTGTATTTGATCCTCCAGAAGGGACCCGGAGAATGCAAATGTGTCGAAACTTCAGCTTATGCCCCAATAAAAGGGGTCTGCTTTACATTTATGAAGTGTTGTTTGCATGTAGAGCCTTTTGGCTTTTCAACGTGAAATAAAATAAAAAATGAGGTAGTTACATTTATAAAATCTATTTAGTCAAATTGTTTTACAGTTTACAACTTGCAGCGATATAGCCAACGAGCGTTTGCCTTGGAGCCATAACACATAATGTGCTATACTTCATTAAATTCAGAGTCACTTTCCGAAAAGTAATTTTAATCACATATTTTGCCTTTTCTTGACTTATTGAGTTTATATTAAATTGAGCATGAATGCTGGCACAGGGTTGTGGGAAACAAGCACAAAAAAAAAAATCTTATATTATTATTCCATTATGAAATGATTCATTGATTTTGTATTGTGTTAATTATTTATGTAATTATGTATGTTGATGTACCCTTGATGGCTTTTATTAAAATTAATTTATGTTTACCTTATAGTATATTTGGTTTGGACCTGACTCAAAGTCATAAAAATAATAAAGATGGCTTGAAATTATTTCAATTAAGACAAAACCTGCTTTAGCGAAAAAAACAAAATTAAGATAATAAAAATTGATATATGAGTAATAACTTCAACATTTTTTTCATTTGAAGAACCTAATTTGTATAGTTGCAACTATAAAATATTTAAGTGTGCTAAGTTCTGAAATATTTTATCATGTAGAAATATTACAATTATAGATTTTTATAACATAACTTTCTATCAAATTTAGTTTGAGACTTAACAGATTTCATGAATTGCAACAGTAGTGATAATGTGAGTTCATAAAAGACAGCTTTTGTTTCTAGGAATGCTTTTAGATTTCTGACCACTTTTAAACAGAACCAGAAAGGGGGAAAAGTGTGTGGTTTTGGCTTCTTGACAGCTTGGATTGAAATGTAAGTGGTCTGAAATTCAGCCTTTATATCAACTGTCCACTTCGGTGAACACAAGGCATGTAATGACTCGGGTCTCTGTAGAGAGTAAACTCTGTGGTTTAGTTAGTGTCCTCTTAAACGGAGGATAATTTTCCCTTTCTAGGGGGAATGCCCTTTATTCTTATATTATATTAGAGAGCATTTCTCGTGCTTCAGCTTTCTTGTTCTCCACCTGGAATCTGTGTAAAGCCATCAAATCCCATATTTCCTGTTTCTTCTAAGGTCCAATAACTATACCTGCAAATTTCAAGCCAGCTACCATGAATACTTTTTTATAGCCACTAGTGGACATTTATTCTTGGATTTTTTAATGAAAATTGTTTTAAATTTCATGCATGAAAATACAGTTTGTTGTTTTCAACAGTATTGTTACTGTACCCGGAAAAAAAAAATTCTGCAGAAAGAAAAAAACTTGGAGAACATATAATAAATCATTGAAATTAGTTTGTCCTTTGATTGCTGGAATGGGTTATGAAATGTAACCCTCAGTGATGTTTGTTTACTTGCATCAAACTTGTCCTGAGGAAGCCACTGCATCTTGAGAAAGTTTAATTGCTCAGCGCTGCTCAATTTGCCAAAAAGTGCTGTGGTTTTTGCTTATGTGCTTTTTGGGACTGCATGAACAGAAGCCATTGTCTCTGAGTCAAGTTTTTTTTTTTTTTCCATTGAAGTCTTCACATCCGAGAGTTGCCTTGAGGGATCTTAAAGGATATGGTTGGTGACGTCCATTATATGGTTCACGATTCTAGGTTGTCTTAAAGGGAAAAAAGACTATAGGACTCTCGATCAAACTCGATACCTGTCTCCCTTCTGTCCTGTCCTTGTCAATACACTAACCCAACGGCTGTCTAAACGCATCTTCTTGTCACCTGGCTCCTGTCCTGTCCTTGGCCTCCTCTAATACCTGTCCTTTGCAATCTAAAGTGACATATGACCTGTTTGCTTGCAGTAGCACAGAGCTGCCAGAGTAGCGTCAGCTGCAATGTGGTGCTCACCGACTCCCAGGGCTCTTTTACCTCCCCCTGCTACCCCAATGACTACCCACACAGTCTGGCCTGCAAGTGGACTATACAGGCCCCGTCCGGCTTTATAGTGCAGATCACCTTCCTAGATTTTGAGCTCGAGGAAGCACAAGGCTGCATCTATGACCGCATCGTCATCAGCACTGGCACGAGCGATGCCAAATTTTGCGGCTTAACACCCAATGGACTAACTCTCAACTCCAGTGGCAATGTAATGGAGGTTTCCTTTAACTCAGACTTTAGTGTCCAAAAGAAAGGCTTCCATATCAGTTACAAGCAAGGTATGTTTATTGCATGGCGAGCTCTTCACAGCATGTTTATAAAGATTTTTTTGATCATTTATGATATATTTTAAGGAATAATTTAATTGATTCATATTATTTCCTAATGTATAATTACTTTTTTATCCTGTTATGGTTTATCGGATGCCATTAATTATGTTTTGTGGCTTAAAAAAACAAACATAATCTTTCTCCACAAGCATGACAGCAAAGGCATGGTTTTGATACAGTGAATAAACATCATAGACAGCAGTATTATCAAGATTACATTGCTGAACTCTATCTCTTCATTTCATATCGCAACTGCTCAAATCATATTGCTTCGCCATTCATGCTATCAGTATCATCTCATTGAGTTCTTATGACCACAGTCACAATCATTTAACTATACTGAGTTATTTATTCAGCACTTCTCTCATCCTGTCAAAAAGAGATTTCATACTGCAAAGTATTTTAATCAATGTTTTTCAGAAATAAATATTAATTAATTCATTTAATTTTAATCATTTATATTTTATGCCCACTGGCGTAGTTGCTTTTTTTATTTTATAAACAAATGAATGGCTGAGAACATTCTGGTAATATAAGGTAAAGTTTAAAATAATACATGTAACAACATTTTATTTTGTTATATTGGGAAGTAACACATAGTATTTATTTTGAGTTGTAATTTTCTTTCTGAAAAAAAACCCTACAAATTCCAAGATGTAGGCTCATTATCAGGCAACAAGGGTGCCTGTGTAAATTGACAGACACCGTTATGTTCAAGAAATAAGAACCTACAAAAAAAACCTTTGTTATGAAGTCAGGTAGGTGTGAAGGTACCCATTAGTACTCAGTGGCTTACAGATTTAGAAACTGTATTTTCTATTACCTTCCCAGTGAAACAGGTTGGAAATGAAACACCTTTGAGATCAAGCTCATTAGTGTTTAGTGTTCAGCAAACCCGTTTCTTTTTTTGTGATCAATAGCGTCAGATGTCTGGTTATGTCAAAAAGCATCATGAATACAGAGTGCAGGGATCTAATAGCACTGGAGGTGTATTTTTCCATTCTAAATTGGTTTTTATAGTGAGACGGCCAACAGACACAAACTTCCGCCAATTTAAATGAAATGTGTCAGCAAATCTGACTTAAAAGAGGTGTTTTAACATGAGCAAAGAAATATGATTGTCCGGTTTGGAAGAAGTTTAATAAACTTGTCTTAGATTGATTACTTAATGTAATGTTTTCAGACATTAATGTTTCTCTTCTTTTCTCATGTCTGTATAATGAATCAGTTACTTTATATTAGCCGTCTCTCATTTGAATTTAGTCTGTGTTCTCCTGTTTAACCAATTCGGAGATCATCAAGAGGTCTGAATTAACCATTTTCTATTCCACAGTAACTAAGTGCATGCATTTGTGTCATATTTTTCGATCTAAAGTTTTTCACTCTTGCAGTGGCGGTGACACTGAGGAGCCAGAAGGTCACAATGCCAAAAAGCAGCAAGAATGTTCTGAGAGTGTCCAACTCAGTCTCCATTCCAGTTCTCACTGCATTCACTGTGTGCTTTGAGATCGCCCGCACGGCCCAGAAAAGTACAGAGACCATCTTTACCTTGTCTGATGCTGGTGGCACATCCATTTTGGCCTTTGAGAAGACTGACAGCGGCATGGAGCTGTACATCGGCAGTTCCATCTGCTCAGTAAACGACATGCTCACCACCTTAGACATCACATCCAGCATGATGAACATCTGCATCACATGGACCAGGTCCACCGGCCTTGTGGCAGTGTACTTTGGAGGCCACTATACATCCAAAACATGTGCAATCTCTCAGGGTTACACCTTGCCAGGTGGGGGAATCCTTCAGCTTGCAGGAAAAGGGTCAAGCTCGGTCAGTGTGGATGATCAGAATTTGGATGGCTTCATGTACAATTTCCGATTGTGGGATTACGCCATGTCCAAGTCCGAGCTGTCTGTCCTCACCTGTGATGTCGTGGGAAACATCATTGACTGGGATCATCACTTTTGGACTATTCCAGGCAGTTACGTGCAGACCGACAGCACTCTCAGCTGCAGTGAGTATATGGTTTCAGTTCTGTTGTGCAGACGCTGGTTTATGATAAACTAATAAATGGGAGAGATTCACACAATTTAGTTTTGACCATTAGTACCATTTTCTCATAAAGTATAAGTTGAATTAAACAATAATCAAATAACATTTCAAATAAAAATTTATTATTTAAACAAAATTACATTTAGTTATGTGTTAAATTATAGTTTTGAGTTCTTATATAATATATTTTTGTTACATATTTAGGTATATACAATTTTTGGGGGGCTGATAAATCCAAAATCTGAAATATTTTCTGGTAGCAATTCAGAGTAATTTCATTCAGAGTAATAATAATTTTGGTAGCACTGTATTTTAAGGTGTTATTGTTTTACGTTACATGTACTTATTATAATAACAATTCATTATGCATAATTAACCCTAATTCTAACCCTAACCATATAGTGAATGCATTTAGTTAATACATATTACTCAGGACTATGATTCGACTGTAACAAGGAGACCTTAAAGTGTAAACAAAATTGCTTAAGAAGTAGAAAGTGTTTGAAAATACATATGCAAATACAGATACATAAGAAAGAGAAGGGAAATTTAGAGTGCTTTAGTTGTAAACAAACAGAAAAGACTTATGATCACAATAAACCCCATACTGCATTAAAGATGCATTAAAAACATATTCAGAGGTCATTGTATCACATTGGAAATGCACTGGAATGCAAAAAGTGCAATACTGCTAACGGGTATCCAAATACTTTCCCAATACAGATTTTAATGCAAATTTTAAAGGGACCCATTTTTTGTGCGCTAAAGATGCAGAAGGGTTTTTGAGAACCATTTCTTATCCAGCTACCCAATAGAGT
>JAUMHI010000023.1:2000463-2035753 GCA_032359435.1 Enteromius unitaeniatus
AAGGGACCCATTTTTTGTGCGCTAAAGATGCAGAAGGGTTTTTGAGAACCATTTCTTATCCAGCTACCCAATAGAGTCCTTCAAATGCCCTCCAGCTCTCAGTGTAGAGGAATGAGCTTTGGGTGGAATAGAGGAAAAGTAGGCATGACTCACATGCATAACAAGACTCACCAGGGACTGCTTTCTTCCACTTAGTTAGGTTCCTGAAACTCTATATGCCCAGCACATCTTGGGTCAGCAGCCCATGGAAAAAAGTGTTGCTTTTAAAACTATGGCGCTTCAGATCAAAAGCTTTAACTCACTCAGTAACGTTTTGTGCCCTAAGACAGATAAAGCCACGCCTCCTGTGTGAACATTTGGTCTTTGTTAGTCTTGGAAGTTGCGTTGGAATTATATTCTCCAGATAACCAGTTAAATCGCCTGTATAGATCCCTGTTAAAGGTGTTTCCTTGTCACGAGGACATAAGAACAGAGAAAGTACTGGGCTTCAAAGCTCTAAAAATGATTATTTTTCAGACAGTTTCTTCTTTGAAAATGTTATTATTAACATGAAAATAGTTGAAAAGTTTAAATAAAAATATACACTAGTGTCTTATTTGATTTGTCTTCGTTTTGCTTTGCTTTGTGTCCATCTTGTGCATTACAAATTTGCTTTTTTATGAACTAACAAGTGCATAGTCAAAAATATTTCTGTTAAACCTGCAAAGTCATTTTTTGTAGTAAAACATATTTAAAAGAGCCTTGACTGATCACCATCTTGTTCATCACAAATTTCACAAAAGTAACATCTCAATAGAGCAGAATGAATTTTTCGTACTTGTTTTACATTTATTTGAAAATCAATATCAAAAACGTTTAAACTTTTTGACTCAAGGTTTAATTTTGTTGTTGAATTCAAACTTTTCAATTTGGACTCCCACTGTTTGTCTGTATATACCGCGATTTATGTTTTCAAAAGCTTTTTAATTATCTGTCCATTTCAAAGCATGAAATTCCTTTGATACATACATAATCCTCCCATTCCGATGGCTAACTTGAATTGATTTAAATGCTTATGCTAACTAGTTTGTTAAGACAACTAATTTCTCATCTTCTTTTGCAGTCTGTTTCCCAAATTGCATTCACTTAACAGCTTCAACTAGTGGTGAGTGTACTGTCTGCTAACATGCCTAATATGTGCATAATTGCTTGCTTGGAGCTGTGAAGGTCATGCATGACGTGTACACAATATCATTCATAGATGCTTTTGTATAAATGTATTTTCTGAACTATTTCTGAACTAATGCTCATGTTCTTACTGACAGACATTTTGAAAGCTGATGTTTATTATAGTATACATATATTTACTCACATTTCATTGTAAACTAGTATAACTTTGTGTACTTTCTGCTTTTTAAGGACACAAAATCTTAATTTTCAATATGCCACTGGTTGGTGTCTTTATTTGCTCTATTGGAAACTGAATAGAAACGGATGCTTCAAGCTTCATAATGAATGCAAAAGCGTCATAAGAAATATCAGCACATCTGGAGTCAGTATATATATAGCTTTGAGAATTTTAAGTTATTATTCAATTAAAATTGAGTTGTCATCTTTTTGAACATGAGAACCAGATCTGTCAATTTCTAAAATAATAATTGAGCATAATATAGTGTACATGATCACATGATAAACTGTGAAGATATAATTCACTCATGAATTATAGTATGTCTTTATAATATTTTATTGGTGCCTTTTTCATTTTGAAGCTTTGTTATTTAGAAAGAGTGACCAGAATATTTTTAGAAATGTACCTTTTCGGTACTCTTCTAAAGAAAGTCATACAGGTTTGGGACCCCTTTAACATTTTTTTTTTTGTTCCATTCATTCATTGAGAATTTTTGCCATTTTAGCACATTTTTGCTAGCAATATTTTGACCTTGACAGAAACATTGCAGGACCCCCTTAGCCCTCTGCAGACAGTTAGACGCTGGAACCTATGACACATAACTATTTCCTTTGCTCAGTTACAACCAGCTGTGCTTGTGATGTTGGCGTAAAGTCAAGAGGCCCGTGAAGCTGAGCCCGGAGCAAAACTAATGCTGTCACTAATAAGCATGCTTTTAAAACGCTACCCACCCCTGTCTTTCCATTGGCTACTCATGTGGTTCCCTCTCATCCTTTGACAAGACCAGTGGGAGACGGCGATCCCACCTTGCATGGAAACGCAGCAGAGGTGCCTGTCCTTAGAACCGAGTCCCCCCCCCCCCCAATCTGACTTTTAACACTGAGCTTCAGGATGATCAGAGACTCAGCGCTATAACACTAGGCAGTTTCGCAATGTGGCGTCTCCATTTATATTTTAAAGAGCTCTTAAAGTTACCCTACTACTTCATGTTTTTCCTGTGATGTACAATGGATTAGGTTTCTCAATGTAGATTAACACCTGAGTTAAATGATCTTTTTCACAAACGACTTGTGTTCAGAGTTTAAGTCAGAGTTACACTATATGTCAAAATAACCAGCTTTTGATGAAACCAATATCATTTTGATTTAATCCTTTAGCCATTAAGACTCTTAAAAGGTGGTAAATATCAAACAGATCTGGGAAAACCTTTAAAATCATGGTCAGTGCAAAAGGTTTATTGACTAGACTTTTGGTCATTGCTCCAGTCCTCAGACATGCTCTGATGAGGGTTTTATTGACTAAAGCTTAACCTATAGATTTGCATTGCAAGTTGAGGTTATGTGTTCAAACATGTTGTTTATACACAGCTTGAGCTTTATTTCAGTGGATGAATTGGAAAGATTTGAAAAGCAAAAGAAGATGCAATTTGGTATTTCACACATCCCTAATGGATTTGTGTTGAGAAAAGGTGGCATTCCTGGGCCTCGATCAAACCAACCCGCAGAACATTTCTGTCATTCAACTGTGGCAAATTATTAAATTCCACCTTTGAGTCGCTGATGTTCAAGTTTCAGTGTGGATATTTAGAGGTCATATTCTATTGTCAAAGCCAAGAGGAATGCTGGGAAATATATAAAACTTTTTACGATCCAAATCTTGTCCTAAGGTAAACGAGAGAATGAATATTTTTGACAGTGCTTTGGGAAGTCTTAAATCATTTTATATGTGTCTTTGTGCAGCATTTAGATTTTATAGATATTTTTTCAATATAATTTGTTTTCTCAATGTAAACATGAGCTATTCTCGTGCTGCCTTTTTATTTAGTTTCACTTCAGAACTGTTTATTTTTCAAACATTTCATTTGTTTTAAAATTTCTATTCCATTTTTAAATCTTTCTTAGGCACTGCCATAGCAACTCTTTCCCCGGGAACCACAGGTTGTGCTTTCCCTGGACTTGGCTGCCCAGGTAGGAAGAAATATGCTAATTATAACTGTTCATGCTGAACACACTCCTCAAAACCCTTGCTTCCCTTAATAATTTGTTTACCCCTTATAAACAAAAATTGTCTTATCAAAGTCTTTAACTTTTTGCCGTTTTTGACTTTGCTGATTAATATTCCTTTGTCTCTAAATTTCGTTGCTAGTTTTAACATGAAAGATTTTAAAATACAAGTACGACCTTACTTAGTACTTGCGTAAGCATGATAAAAAAAAGAGAGCTTGCCTTCTACTCGTTAAAGACACCCCCTGAACTGAGGTTGGTGGCCAGTAAACGTCTATCATCGTCTGGGAGCCATGAGAATCCTCAGGCCTCCTGTCCTTAGTAATAGCCATTAAAGGTCATTGTCCCATGCTTCTTTCCCACTGTTCTACTGAAATTTTATTACATAATATTTATTCCCATGAAGTACAAAAATGGCATATTCTTGCTTGGAGGTTTGACAATCTTTCAATAAAGTTATTCTTCATGGTTGAGAAATAAACTTTGATTAACTTCACTCCTCACTGAACTGTTATTGTCGTCAATGTATCATATTTGCAGAAGAAATCCATATCTTTGCATAGAAATCCATATCACTGTTTAGAGAATCATGGGTAACTTAATTGATTTCTTTTAATTACTTCACATTCAACTGACTGTCATATCTGAGGAAAAAAACAGTTGAAAAGGATGAACTGAGTGTATTTCTGAGGATACACAAGGTAGAATTTGACCTATTGGGTGTTTATAGAAAATGAAAAACCATTAGAACTACCAAGAAAACATTTCACTTTTCATTCACATTGCCCACTTCTTCTTGCCATTAAATAGTTTTAGAACACGCCATGTTTCTCATTTTTGGTTATGTTTTTTTTTTCTCCATATTCATCTCACGCTATGCTTATAGTGCGCAACTGTTCATTTGCTCCACAAGTTGTTTTTGCATTTTGTTTTTTACTCTAACCTTCATTTAATGCCAGTGTGCCTTTCTTCATCCCTGCCACCAGCAACATTAACCGTTACCACCGCATCCATTGCCACCACTAACATGATTCCTACTAATGCATCAACCCATGGTAAGCATTCACATCGGCCTTCTCAACATTTTATGCCTGTGTTCCTTTTGTTTTGTGAGGGTGGTGTATTTTGCATAATGCAGAACAGGTGGCGGTCAACACATTTGTAGAACATTGTTATTAGCTGCGAAAGTAATGGGGCATTTAAAAAAAAGAAATGTTGTTTTATTAATGCTGTGTTGCAGCATTATGTTTTTTTGGTGTTTTTTAAATGCTCAAAAGTCGATTCGAAAAAATGTTGCTTTATGGTTACTTCATATGGTGAGTTGGTTGAATCACAGCACTCTATTAATGATATCCCTAGTTATTTTATTTATTTATTTAAATCATGTAGGATTGTTTTAAGTAAGCAAGTCTAAAATGGTAATTTCTGTCATAACATTGCAGTAGTTAATTCAGTAGGCAGTATTCATTCTCTTAATGTCCTTTCCTTTTTTTCAGTTGCACTTTATTTTGTTAGTCCATTTTAGTCATTACACTAACGATAGATGTCAAACACGTCAACTAATTGTCATTAATTCACAACTACATGTCTACTAACTCTCAGTAAACTTTTAGGGTAGGTGTAGGGTTAATAGAATAAGTTGAGATATACAGTCTGTATGTTTTATGTTGTGTACCCATCAAAATATAACGTTGGAAGTTATTAAAGAGACCGTCTACTAATACCCTAATGACTTCTAGTTGGCATGTAGTTGCAAAGTTACTTACTGTTAATGGAATGTCTGAAGAAACTCTAAAGTGTTACCTTTTTTCTTCTGCATCATTTAATGTAGCAACAATGTAGTTTATTGTCTAAATTTAAATAGATTCTAAATGATCAGTTTGTGCAGTTCACTGTATATAACTGTGGATAGTTTCCCCAAACAAGAAGAAATGTGTCATCATTTATCCATCCTTGAGGTGTTTCAATGATGCCATAAAATGTATTTGTTATACAGTATGCCATCTTTTTCTTCATTGGTATGTTCCAAGTCAAATATATATATATCTCTTTAAAATAATGTTCTGAAGCAGATAACCCAGTAGATGTACAATTTTGGATGCATGTCAGTAGAGCTCATTGTCTCTGTATTTTCTTCATCAGCTCTTACTACTACTCTTTCATACACATCTACTTCTAGCATGCCTCTAACCACAACTTCTGGTAAGCACATATCTAGGTTTCCTACTGTTTTATATTCTGTTTAATGAGGTATGATAAATTCCCTCACTAATACATGTGCATTCTGCTTTGTACCAATGCTAGCTCTACTCACACCAACTACTAGCGCTAAAACAACTACTAATGGTAAGCTAACACTTACAGAGTAAAACAATTAACCGTTAATACACAT
Source organism: Enteromius unitaeniatus (assembly GCA_032359435.1). NCBI lineage: Eukaryota > Metazoa > Chordata > Actinopteri > Cypriniformes > Cyprinidae > Enteromius > Enteromius unitaeniatus. The sequence continues at coordinate 2,006,246 of JAUMHI010000023.1, forward strand.
GTACCTGTATACTGTTTCATATCACCTTAATAACCAAACCTATAACATGTCTGTGCCATCATTAGCACCAACTACATCACCTTTAATCCAATCTAACCCGCCACCCGCCAACCCTGGTAAGACATCACTTCTACAAAAGATGTATTTTCAAATGCCAATTTTATTAGCTAAATTACTCAGTATTGTCTAGAATCTTTTAGATCTATTTAATTCTATGTTTCCAATACCTGATTATTTTAACAGATTTGCGTTTATTTGATTTACTGTTAGGCTAGATATATGCAAAATGTTTGTGGAATGTGGACACCTAATGTGCTGCATAGTTATACATTGTTTTGGCAGATACCTTGAATTAACAAAAATAAACAAAAATGGCCAATAAACAAAAAAATTTGCATGGCAGTATATGGACCCTTGTCTTATGTCCTCATGCATAGCTTTACTCTATGTGTGTTCATTTACCTAAACCATTCATCAGTCATTTAATCCATTCATTCGTCTGCAGCTGCCGCTACTAACTCACCTCTGTCCAACCGCAAAACCAATGGTAAGCCAAACATGTTATCTCATGTCATAAATGGCTTGCTTGGGCTTACCAGGTGATGTCACCGCTAAACTTTTTCATTTGTACGGGCACAATGGGAACTGCTATCTTGTTTAAATGGGAACGGGAATGAAAACATTGGTTAATTGCTCTGTCATTTTCTGGGTGCATATGAAACGAATCTGAAAAAATCTATTTTTATGCATGTTTTGTATACTTATCGAATATTAGAATGTTCAGAATTGTATGAATAAACAACATTCTAACTGTAATTTGTCAAATGTGTGTTGTGATTAGCTAATTTTTTTCTTTTTATTTGGACTTCTACCATTTGTATGTATTTGTCAGAATCTTGAAAGCTTTTTATATCTTTTTTTTCTTTAAACACTTACCTTTACTCTTCTCTTTCACTGCATATTCTTAAGTTACCTAAATGTGTTCAACTAAAATGTTTTCTGGCAGCCAACCAACAGTTCTTTACAATTCTCTTGCTTTTAGCAAAGCTACATTTCAAAATTAACTATCCTTCTTATTCTTTTACTTTGTGCATAGCACTGTGTACTCTAATATAATCTATTTTTTTATCAATGGCTTATTTATGATGTCGGTAATAATTTTATCTTCTTTATTCTGCACTAACATTAGCGTTACTTTCCGTACACTTTTCCTGAAACTGTGTTTTAGTTTTTTTTCTGATTTCTTCACAGTCACCAGAAATATCTTAATGACTGGATTATATTTGTGCTTTATTTCAAACCGTCATTTTGCTAACCTCTATTTTGTTTATTTAGAATGTTTTTTTTTCCAGGTTGGTTTTCCAGTATATTGTTCTGTTGTATGATGCACTGTAAATCTACAAAGATAAATAATAGCCTGCTCTGACCTCTTCATTTTTTTATATCTGCAAAAGATAAATAATAGCCTGCTTTGACCTCTTCATTTTCTACCAAATCCGGGATCCTCTGCTAAATAATTGAGCTGGAGCAGAAAAAGAGAGGGCTGCATTTTTGTGGTCACTACTGCGGTTAACTCCTCGTGCTGAGACACCATCCACTAGCTCTCCCCCTGCTAGGCCTCTTGTTGCTCCTGCTCCCCGGGGCCCCAAAACATCACTCGGCTTCATCTCCACACCCCTCATCTGGCCCATGAGGAAGAAAGTTGAGGCTGCCGTCACTCGACCACACAAACGTCCCGCCATCCATCTGACCAAGCCGCCTGTTCAACCAACAATAAGCATGACGAATGAATCCCACTTGCCGAAAACATCCACAATGACCCCCGTTGCCAAGAAAACAGACTCTACAAGTATGCAGCCAGCCTATTCCCAGGTGAAGACTTCGTGGCAATCAGACACTTACAATCAGAGTGAAGATTTTGAGTCTTTCCAGGTGCCATCACACAGTAATCGTAAGAACAAGCCACTAGCTCCCCAACTGGTCCTGAGCGATAGTGACAAGAACAGCACAGAGATACTTGAGTATCCATCTGGTTTTGGCCCAGAGGCATTTTTTTACGACATTGACTTGGATGATGATGTCTTCAGCCTATTTGACTTTGATTCCACCTACTCTCTGGATGAAGGCTTGGCCACTGCCATCCCCCATAATATGTCTTTCTTAGAGGTAGAAAGTGTACCTACTGTCAACACCACGACTTTTGGACCTGTGAGACAGGCTGTTAGCAAACAGGAACATTTACACACTCAGTCAGACCTTAGTTTACCCTGGGCTATGTCAGAGCTGGCACAGGTCTCAGAGCGGCAGGAGACAGACAGCAGCTGGACACTTATCCCATCTCCCACCATGTCTCCGGGAGGAACAGGTGTGCAAATAATCCAGCTTGAGCTCAAGAGTCTCTCTGACCAAACATCAGCATGGCCAGAGCGGTCGCCCACACAACTTGTGGATATAAAGCTAACAAGCACTGTGCCTTGGGGCCTCTCAGAGGCAACTGCCATCGAGGATACCTTTAAAAATGCGCAACACAGTCCAAAAAATTCCACTGTCGAGCCCACAACTTATGACCAGGTGGGAACTTTAACAGTGGGTTATGTAAGGACAAGCTTTAGAGAACCTGAGTACGGTCTTACTGATACCTCCCCTTCCTATTTTTCATCATCCTCCCAAAAGAGCCCTTTCAACAATCTCCCTGATCAAACTATTTTACTCATGGAGCCTTTGGCAAACAGCCCTCTCATTCCACAAGGCAGCTATTCCCTCACAACAGAGACACTTGTTATGTCCTCTCTCGCTGCTGCTTCTCATCGTGTCGAGCCAGTTTCTGGACTGCTTATAGATTCAACCTGCAGTACTGCCACTCTTATTGAGCCCCTGAATTTGATGTCTACTGCAGGGGTTCAAAGTGACTCCTTAATGACAGAGGCCATCAGACCAAGTCTGTTTTCTTCTTCGCCTCACACTGATGTTTTCCCGTCTCTGACATCTGGCTCAGCCCAAAGTCTCTTTATCTCTGATGCCAAAAACAATGCTGACCTGGTTTTACCCTCAATGAACAATCAATTCATCCTCTCTGAAAACCCACAAGCTGTTGATTCCAGCCAATTCCCTGCTCGCAGTCCTCTCACTGCGTATCTAGGCATCACAAGTGGCATTTCTATGTCAATAGTGGGCAGCCGGTCCAAATTAGATTCACCTCTGGCGCTGGAGCCGTCGCGTGTAAACAGATTGCCAGAGACCCTTTTCAGAGGCTTAAGCAGGCAAGGCGCTGTTAATCCTTCAGAGGTTGATCTGAGGGACTTGTCATATATGCCTCATATTTCTGTCAGCGCAAGTTCGGAATTACCATATGATTCTGTGGTGGGCCTGATAGATGAATGGAGAGGTGCTCAGTCTTCACCCCTTAATTCAGATTCCCAAATGAAAGTGGAGAAGACAGATGTGTCGCCCACATTCACTTCGCCCTCCCAGAACATTTTTGACTTCAGCTCAGAACATGGCATGGTCACGTCAGCATGGTCGGACTACTTTAAAGCCAATTTGGAGAGTTCCCAAATTTCATCAACTGAAATATTTCCTTCAGTTTTGTTCAATTTGATAAGTAAGAGTGGACCAGATGAGACCTCGCCTTATGAAACCAAGTTCAGGTATCAGTCAGAGATAATGGACATTTCTAACTTCATAGAGCTTGGCAATGTCCTTCCTTCTCAGTCTAAAGGAGAGGTTTATCATGATGGATTTGTTATTTCTGGTGCTTATGGTCGAGTAAGTCCAACCCACAAATACATTGAAGCCACATCTACCACAAGGCTTCTCAACACAACATCTCTAAATGCCAACGTGACCACTGTGAGCCATTCAAACACTATTCAAGACTTTGAATTGCTTAGAACAGTTACACACACATTTGAATCAATTTCAGCTAACGTGGTGCACACTCATGCTCCTTTGCAAATGACTATGACTGATGCAGATCTGTCATCTCAGACCCCGCCAGACCCTGCTTTTCATCTGTTTTCCACCTTTACAAGCAGCACGCCATCAGAACTTGCCTCTGTTCCAGCCCTCCAACCCTCCAAATCAATGGCCATCTCAAACAGCCAAAGTGAAGACCTGCTGGATACTAAACATGTCCACTCCTCAACAACAAAGCGGCCATTTTGGGCCAAGAATGAATCAGCAAACCCCTCCAGTCACAGCCACAATGCGCTTGTTGTTCAACCCGCCACCACAGATAGCGAGACGCATCCGTCTCTAGCTATTGATGGTCAGTCTTTTGTTCGCACAAATGGCACGGTCGACACCCCAACCAACGGAGTCAGCGCAGGTTTTGGATCTGTGCATACTAGTACCACTAACGGGACCACTACAGATCCTCATGAACTGGCCCCATGTCCATGTAAAGCTCCCTTTCATATTACATGTCTGTGTGGATTTTCAACCGGGAACAGTATGTTTTCCAATAACAATCTAGACCTTAGAAAGAGATATAGCTTCTTTTATTGCTGAATCTTGACTTTCTGAGCAGGTGATCTTAGAATGATGGTTCTTCAATTTGTGGGGAAAATCAATCTTCTTGGTGTGCAAATTTAAAAAAAAAAATTGATTCCATGTGATTTACTAGAAGTAGTAAGATATTAACAATAGCCACTTCTGACAATCATTGAGTTTCAGCACTCTTCATGTACTGGCTGTTACTCGCTCACACAAATAGAGTGCATAGGTTTCTTGTAATTATCCAGATTTGTATCATTCTTCCTTCTTAGGAGACTGCTTTGTTTAATTATTTATTTTACATTGATTTGTTCAGCTTTACTTTTTATCATTTTCACTGTGATGATTTTGAGAGACTACCGGGGGTGCAGAGTGAAAATACAGTGTTATCTAAGAAAGCTCTTTCATATTTAGAATTTGTGGAAATTATTTTTTGCATTTTGTTAAATAAGGAGTCTCCTAAGAAAGTCTTGGCATGGTGTAGTTATGCATTATAAAGTAGTCCAGCACTAACAACTCAAGATACATGAGAGCCATCTTGTGATAGAAGTGGAGCATAGCAGTAGATCTTAAAACCAGGGTATTTTTACTGGCAGATCTTCTATACTGAATTACTTTTTACAACACTTTGGATCAGTTTGATTTAGAAGACCTATCTTGAGAATACATTTGTTTTAGAATTACTAATGACTAAGATATATATTTTATTACTATTACATATCTACTGCTATGCAACACAGAATGAAGTGAATTAAGCAAAGTGACTTTTGATTGATAACTAAAAAAGTACCTTATTCTCCTTTCACAGAGGATATTTTCTACAGAATATCCCTAGTGGTTCTTGATAAACAAGCAGACACCCCAGAGAGGGATGCTAAGGCGATGATATCTCAATGGGTACAGTTATATTCTTTAATTTATATATTTGTTTTAATGTACTGTTTAATGGATCTTAGGATAATTGATCATTTTGTTTATTTTACATTTTTTCTGAACAAGTTACAGTTTGCTAATTAAATTCTATGGTTTTTACAGCTCAATCAAACTTTTCAAAACTGGATCTACAGAGTTTATGTTGATAGTGTCAGGTAGGATTCTTTAACTTGAAATTGTAATTAAACATCTCTTTATTTTATTCAATGAAGATTGTTCACAATCTTACTCACATCTCTTTTTCAGTCTCCAACCTAACACTGTTCTCTCAAGGGCCACAAGTATAAGGTAAAACTACTTAGTATTTTGTGTGATTTTTCTAGTAACTGCACAAATGTGTTGTTTTTTAATTATAAATTCCATGTGAATAAATTTTGGTTTTGTTTTGTTTTCATTATTTTTCATGTCCTCTTTGATGTTATTTGTTGCATTCTTTTCAGACAAACCTACATGGCCCTGCTGGTGTATAAGAATACCACTGATGCAACTTTGGCAGAAGCAGAGATTGAAAACATATTGAGAAGTGCCCCTCCAATTGGAATTGACTTGATATTGGATGGTGTGATTGTGAAATTAATGGGTATGGCATGCTCCAATATTGTTCAATTTCAGTAGCCCTACACTTGCAAAATGGCCAAAGAAAAAGCATTCATAGCAATTCTTTCTAATTATTGTGATCTCTTTTTAAAATTAGATTTGGTGCTGTTCTTTAAAAAATCTTACATTTTAGTTTTCAAAGCCATAATGTGTTTTTAAAGATATTTTCACAAGGATTATTCATGCCTTAAGAGTAAAACATTTCAATGAGTATTCAGTGCACATTTTAAGGAAGGACGGACATTTTCAGAAGTATGGCTTTTCTTTAAAGGCAAATTTATAAGTGAATCCTTTTAACTGTGTATGTTTTACCCCAGAAAACTGCCAGGCCGAGGAGTTCCCATTCCACTACAGATGGCCAGAGAGCAGACCCACTGTCACCCAGTATGTCCCCTGTTTCCCTTACAAAGAGCAAAACGCATCCAGGACTTGGTGAGTTAATGCTGATCTAGCTTCTGATCTAGATGCAACTGGGAATGAATTACTAATTGAAGCACTTTCCCATTAATCATGTTTTACCAGGTGTGTTAGGAAAATCAATTTAATATTTTGTGTTTGCTTTCCCACTCTTTAGTATGATAAGCCAGTATAATTACACATCATATTGGGCCCTCCCGGACCGTGGAAACTGCACTAATATAACAAGCATTTCAGTTTCACAAGGTACATTCTGATCCACATTGCACACATTGCTCTAAAATCGAAACCAAATGTACTCATTCTTATTTTGAATTCGCCAGAGAATGCTATGGAAGTGGCTGTGCAGCTCGCTGACATCTCCAATAATGAGCTCTCTAAGGAGGAGGTGACACAGGTTGTCTTCAAGGTGAAAGAGCTTGTGAACATAGCCAAAATCAACGCCACCCTAGCCAGCACTGTGGTCACTATCATCTCCAATGTCATGATCAGCTCAGAGGCCGCTCAAAAGGAATCTTCAGAAACGTATGTGATTACATTTAACTAAATATCTTGGCTAAAGATCAAATGCCCTGTTGTCATCTGCACTCAGCACTTTTTAGTGAACAGTTCTTAAAAGAATGTTTTCTTAGAGTGAAGAACATTTTAATATAATCTAAAGAACCTTTTTTTCCACTATTAAGAACCTTTTGTCTAATTAATGAAAGTTCTTTGTGGAACCAATAATGCCAATAAATGACCTTTATTTTTAAGAGTGTGGCATCATTTTAACTATATATGTTTCTAATTATTACATATTATTTGAGAACAAAGCATGATATTTTTTACACTATATTGCCTGAATGTTTCAGAAATATCTGTATCTTATCTATCTAAATGTGTTTAGTTTCAGTGGAGGGTCTTCTTGTACTGTACGTCCAGCCTGGGTGTTTTTTAATCTCATCTGAGCCTTTTTGTTTTTGTATCGACATGATCAGAGCTCTCAAAGCAGTGGATAAACTGGTGCAGAAAATTGAGTTTGATGGACCCTCACTGACCCTCACATCCAAATATCTGGCTGTTGGAGTTTCTGCTCTCAACATCAGCAATTTTAATGGGACCACTTTCAGTGCATTTATAGCCACAAACACAACGGACCCACAGGTAAATGTCCATCAAAAGATTTTCACCTCTCTGCTACAAGTCTTTTGATGTGACATTTGACATGTCTTTGTACAAGAGTGTGTGTGTGTGTGTTTGAAGCGTGAAGCTTGAAGCTATTTCTGGTTATGCATGTATATTTGAACATGTCCTGCATACAAAATTTGCTTAAGACTTCCTCAGGAAGGTTGCCCAAACATTTTAGCTGTATTTTTGGCTGCCCAAACATTTTAGCAGTGAAGTTTTAAAGTAATATTTAGCAATTAAACAGTGTAATGAGAGGTGACGTGTATGGACCATGGCATGGAAAGTTGTGGGAGGAAAGAGCAACATTGTACAGTTTGAGTGTGACTCAGACAATGACACATTTCTCTCTTCTCTGGGGAGTGTCAGAAAGTATATTTTTGCAAGTATTTAAGTGGATTTTCTGTATTTTTAGCATACTCGAGTTTAAATTGTTGTATTTTTCGCCGTTCCGTATGTTTATAATTAAAGTTCAGCTTAATCATAGACTTTTTTTAAGAATATTTACAGAATACAAAATACAAATTATACTACCAACAATTACATCATCACCTGAAGGCCTTGTTTCAGAGCAGTTTTAACCATTTTTATATCTCCAATAGTGCATTATTGGTTATTCAACCCGAGCCTACTTGGTTTCATTACCACTTTATTCTGGTAGATGGCGCAGTAACCTCTTCAGATGCAGTTATGCACATAAAGCTCTTATACTCCTAATGTATCATATAATATAAGTAACTTTTTCTCCACAGATTGATTTTGAGTCAGAACCCCAGAATGCTTTGGCTGTGGTCACTCTACCTCCAACACTACTGCAGAACTTGAGTAACTCACAAAGAGTGTCTAGAATACACTTCATGTTCTTCAGCAAGACAGGACTTTTTCAGGTGAGAACGAACAAGTTTAGCTTTTTTTATTATATATTTTTATCTAAATAAAGTATTCTATTTTAAAATATGGCTTTATTTAAAGGACTGAAGATCAATATGATATTGACAATTCTCATTGATATTTCTATTAATAGCACTTTGGATCGTTCATGGTACGGTAATGAATCTCTGGATGTTTTCTCTGTGCTGTGTAAACCGCTAACCTGATTTTGCCAAGTGCAAGATGTCCCTGGGTCAGCATCTTTGTTGATCCTGGGACAACATTGTAATTAAAAAAATCAGATTTGAAAAAACAGTTTGCAATTCTTGTGAAGATTTTGAAGTAGGCTTACAATTAATGTTTGGTGCTTGTACATTGGTCAGTCATCTATCATTTCCTCAATGGCAATACTCATGGGTAAGGGTAGGTTTAGGTGTAGAGATATGGTCAAGACTATATTTTTGCATTAAAATGCTGTTCCAGGGTCAACAAAAAATGTTGACCTAGGGGACACATAGTACTGCAAAATCAGGGTGTGCCTGACTAAACTAACTTTTCAGAAAAACTGTAAATTTGGATTTAAGCAGTGTCCCCTACAAGTCAAACTTGTTTGGGGCCTGTAAGATAAAAAAATATATATATTTATTTTTATTTATTTATACATTTTAAAATGTATTCAAATAGTAAACAGTTTTTTTTATTGTTGTAATGTTTCACTATATTGCTGTTTTTATTTTTTAAAAATAATTCCCAAACATGTGAACTGTATGTCCTGATGTGATCTAATGATTTAATGTAATTTCTAATAATGTGTTTCTTATTCCTTGAGTATATCAATGGTCACTTACTAATAGCTAACAAAAGTGATATGTTCTGTCCATTGAGGGATATGTTTTTATGTTTCTGGCTCTCCCTAAAACTAAGATTAGTTTCGTGTTTTCACAGGATCGGCAAAGTAATGGCATGTCTTTGAACAGCTACGTGGTGGCTAGCAGTGTTGGCAACTTCACAATCAAAAACCTGCAGGATCCTGTCAAAATTGAGATTGCCCATCTGGAGTACCAGGTATTCAGCGTTTTTAATTGATTAAAAATGTAATGTATTACCAGATTTGATAAATTGTGTTTTTAAAAAACTATGCTTTTGGTAATGTATTTTTTGGAATTATTACAGTACCCATTCATTTTATTAGTTCAACCTTGCCGTCAACAAGGTTTCAAAGCAGTCATTTTCTTCTAAAATATCATTTGTCAAAGCTATCTGGAACAAAGATGTCTAACACGTCTTTATGTTTCTGTTTGTCCCCCAGAGAGACCCTAAGCGTCTTTGTGTGTTTTGGGATTTCAGCCTCCAAAATGAGGGTAAAATAAATGATTTATTTGGCCACTGTTTAAGCATTAAAACTCTCATAAGAGGCTGTACGTATAGACTTACAATATTCATATAATATCCATTTGTCTCCATTGGATCGCACAGGGGGCTGGAGCAGTGAAGGCTGCGAGGTCAGTCCGGAGTCCAACAGCAACAGGACCGTCTGCTTGTGTAATCACCTCACACACTTTGGCATTCTAATGGTGAGATTTGTGGGATTGGCAACAAAATGAACCAACAGAGCGGTTTCATGTATTAAGCCAATATAGCAGACTGAAGCAACGTTGATGCGTTATATATGTCATCAAGAGTGGCTAACCATCCCTGAAACAGACAGGGCCAAATAGCTGGCAAATAGCTAATTAAGAGTGGAATGTGGAATTGCTTTATTTTACACATCCTTATAAATGACCTGGTTTTTCATATTTGAAGAATTATCACTTACAGTTAAACAGTAATGAGACTCTTTCATATCTGTGTGTCATTATTGATTACCCTTACTTTTCTCTTGTAGGATATCTCTGGAGCTTCTGCGCAGATAGATGAGAAGAACAACAGGGTTCTCACCTTCATTACTTACATTGGCTGTGGCATTTCAGCCATTTTTTCCGCAGCAACACTACTCACGTACATCGCTTTTGAGTGAGTGTCCTTCAGCATCTGACTAGAGAAGAAAAATAGTCCATCTTTGATCTGTGCCTCTTCGTAATGGAAAAAAGTTACAGCTACTTACATTTTCTCACCCACTTTTTTAAACATGTTTTAATGACACATTGTGAAATAATCTAAAATGTATTTTCAATTGCAACAAATATTTCTGAATATTGCTGTTTTACTGTTTTTGAACAGAGAAATGCAGTGAGCTAGTTTTTTTTAAAAAAGATGAAAGAATCGTGCAAATCCCAGAATGATAGTGTGAATGGCTAAAAGTGCATTGTTTTCTTTGATGTAAATCTATAGGAAGCTGCGGCGAGACTATCCTTCTAAGATCCTGATGAATCTCAGCACATCACTGCTCTTCCTTAACATGGTGTTTCTTCTGGATGGCTGGTTGGCCTCATATGACATTGAGGGATTGTGTGTGACAGTGGCTGTTTTTCTGCATTTTTTCCTTCTCACTTCTTTCACCTGGATGGGCTTAGAGTCCATCCACATGTACATTGCCCTGGTCAAGGTCTTTAACACCTACATACGGCGATACATCCTCAAGTTTTGCCTGGTGGGATGGGGTATGTGCTACAGTTTTTCATTTTGATATCCAGTTGACTTTTTTGTGTCTTTTTTTCAGTGTTCACTCTCAAGTGTTGAATACAATGGTAAGAAGATCTGGCTGTGTTTTCAGGTGTGCCTGCTTCAATTGTTGGCATTGTGTTGGCTGTGGGCAAAAATTCTTATGGTAAAAACTATTATGGAAAAGGAGAGAATGGACAGGGCAGCGAATTGTAAGTTTGGTTGAAGAACCGTTATTTGAGAAAGAAATACCCTTTTTTAGTTCCTTGTTCTCATTCTGTTGGTTTTCCTGGTTTTTCTTCCTTTAGCTGTTGGATTCATAGTCCAGTGGTATTCTATGTGACATGCGTGGGCTACTTTTCCATGATTTTCCTGATGAATGTTGCCATGTTCATCGTGGTCATGATCCAGATCTGCGGGCGTAACGGCAAGCGCAGCAACCGAACACTTCGAGAGGAGATCTTGCGTAACCTGCGCAGTGTAGTCAGCCTCACTTTCTTGCTGGGCATGACCTGGGGCTTTGCTTTTTTTGCCTGGGGTCCAGTCAGCCTGGCCTTCATGTACCTCTTCTCCATTTTCAACTCCCTACAAGGTTGGTTTGTATCATAACATTTTAACTATCCTGTACATCAAAATACTCTATGGAATTAGATGATGCTGGTCATGCTATCTTTCATGTTATGCATTTCATATGTTTACATAAAGTATTTTACCTTCTGTAATACGTATGAATGCTTACATCAAAAGTGAATTTTGTTGGCATTGAAATACCTGCATTTATTTATTTTATTTTATTATTTTTTTTTTTTTTTTACTTTTTATAATAAAATTAAAATGTTTCTACGTTTTAAAATCCCAATCGTGCCTTTAGAGTTTCCCTTAAAAAGTTGCTTGTAGCACCATACTTTGCCGAAACCCGGGATCGAACCAGGGACCTTTAGATCTTCAGTCTAACGCTCTCCCAACTGAGCTATTTCGGCCAGTGGGTGGTGTGCTGTGTTATGGTGTAGTTCTGTATGCGATCCGGTAGAGGTCGCTTTGATAATATTGGTTGCTTGAGAATACGACGATCCCGGTTGAAAATAGCTTGTGGGTTTGTAATCAGGAAAGGTTAAGTGCAATTTGTTTTTTTGTTTATCAACAGGTTTATTCATATTTGTGTTCCACTGTGCCTTGAAAGAAAATGTACAGAAGCAATGGAGGAGGTACTTGTGTTGTGGAAAGTTACGTTTGGCAGATAACTCAGGTAAATTTAGTTAACTATTATTACTGATATTTTAAATATATTTAGTGTTTCTGGGATTTTTTTTGGTCAACTATTATGTGTCAGAAAACAATACAGAGGTGGAATCACATATTAAGTCACATTGCATTAAGCAGCCTAATGCCTAAAGTTAATTTAGTTTGAATCCTGGAGAATTATATACTTCTGTTAAACAAGGGCATGCATGCTTATACTTTTTCTTTTTTGCTTATACTTCATTTTTTTTATATCATTTCTTTTTCATAGACATAGTGGACTGTGCTGTGACTACATCTTTAGGTGCTGAATTCCCGAGACTTTAGTTGTACTCAGAATGTGTGTTTCAGTAAAGCCCGGCTTTTGAGACTTTTTTTGCCTCAAGTATCACATAACTATTGTTAATAAAATTTAGAACCATGAGAGGCCTTAACTGGGCTTTACTTGCAGTTAAATCTGATAAAATTAGATGTGAAGTAACCTATTTTTCAAATGCCACTCCCATACAACTTTCTTATAGTCTTGTATTTAAGATGGAAACTTCCATGCATGAATAACATTTAACAATATTTTGCAGACTGGAGCAAGACTGCCACTAATAATACCAAGAAAGTGAGTTCTGATAACCTGGGAAAATCCCTCTCCTCCAGTTCGTTTGGCTCCACTACAGCCAACTGGACGTCTAAAGCCAAAGCCACACTAAACCCCTTTTCCAGGCACAGTAATACAGGTAAGCATAAAAGTAATGATGTGAATTGCATTGGCCACAGTTGTTAGTTTACATAACCCTTTGATGCATGAACTATTACATTAAAACATGTAATAGTTAAACAAAAAATGTCATTAATACGTAGGTCAACTCAACCCAAGTATGCTCATAATAATGCATAATGTCCAGTATGATGAACAAAAATATTTTTATTACTACATATTTTTTACTGAGCACCAATTAAGAATTCTAATTATTTTGAAAAGATTGTAATATTATTTCACAATATTGCTGTTTTTACCTTTAATTCAAATAAAAGCTGCCTCGGATATTGAAATTTATCTTACCAACCTCAAACATTGGATTAGTAGTGTATATGAATGAATTAAAAACCTTCTGTTAATTTTAACAAACCCTGTGCATCAAAGGATTCAGATTAAAACGGGTATTTGATGCCAAAAATAGAGCTTCCGTTAGCGTTTTCTGAGTAATGTATTGCTTTGATGCTTGACTATTTTAAGTAAGGATATTACCCTTTCATGCCTTGTGTTATTTTGTGCTTTGCTCTACTGTGTTACTTTTGTGTGACTGTACGTCTGGACTCAGTGGTGCTGTGTGTCTGTATTTATGTTTGTGGTATAGATAGTACCCTGCAATAATGCCATGGAGAGACTTCCTGAGGTAAAACCACGCAAGCCAGCTCGAGTTCACACTCCTTTCCTCTATTCATGTGATCAGCTTCCCCTTTTGGGATAGACTGAATTCAATCCAGCAGTAATACCTAGTCTAACTCATTCCTAACACATAAATGCTCCCATTTGACCCATAATATGACATTACATTTTTGAGAAACATTACGATCTGTTGTGATGTTTTATGGTGGAATAGTTGCCTGTTGGATTGAATCCAAGTTGTGGAGTGACATTCAAGAACTAGAAAGAACACTGCTGCTGGTTGTCATTGTCAGCAAATAAAGTTGCTAGTACAGTGGTGCAATACCAGGAAACACTTCAACCCCAATAAATGTGTATAAATAGGTTATAGACTTGACTCCCACCCAGTCTTTCGATAGACATTGACAAGCTTTAGTGTCTTTTAAGAATTTTGAATGTCATTTGCACTCTGTTTGAGACTAATGTTTCTCACGGTGGGCTGTTTTTACTTGTCTCCTTTGTTTTGTTCTTTGTTCATTTGCCAGTGTTAATGTTCCCACAGGAGAAAATACCCAGCTTGCACTGAAATGTTTAAAACCATACACAGTAGACACTTCATCCACACAGTAGGATCTGGCCATGCAGAGGATAGATTAAATGCACTTGACACTAATAATGCACTTAACATCAGAGATTCTGTCATGCACAGCAGACTTTTGTCATTGTGAAATACTGAGACGTTTAGGATTTAGGAGTAGTAGACTTGTTAGTTTTGCATATTTGCTGAGATGAAGGGAATACTGTGCTGCTGCACTGAATTGTGTACAATTGTGTAATTGATCTAAAACTACAAAATCTCTTTCTTACTGCCACCTACTGGCAGGTTCAGTCATATTCTGTAAATACAATCAAACAAATGCACAAATATCAATGGGAAGGTTCATTTCTGTCTTTTTTTTAAGTAGGACCACTAGTGCTCCTGAGTCCTTAAGAATGTAAACATTTTTGCAATGTGTAAACTATTAAATATAGCTAATCTACAAATCTTGCAGTACTGTACTTGCACAAGAAGTGTTTTTAGCTAAGCAGACCAGTTGGAGACACAATCATTCTTTTGCGTTTGTTTTTTTTTATAATGAAATCATTCTTTAATTTCACTAATCAGTCTTTTTTTAATTAAATGCTGGAGATCATTGATGATGCAAATTCACAAACAGGACAGATTTTTAATTTGGCCGGAATTGCAGGTGCTTGTCTTACATACAAGAAGGTTTTGAGAAAATAATAAGTTGTAAGTAAATGTAATTTTAGATTATAAAGTGTCCCGAAAGGTGTTTTTTATTAATAATGTATTTAATATAATTTTCCAAATCCAATAACAGCAGAAATGTAAGTTCTTGACCAATTATAAATTACATTATTAATATATACAAATATATTAAATGTATTAATATTTACAGTAGTAATATTTACTCTTATACTGAGACCATTGTAAATATTATAATCACATTATGACTTTTCTGGTACGGAACACAAGTCTGCCAGAGTCTCTTAATAGGGAATAGTTCAATTTATTGCACGTTAAAAAGCAATCACTGCACACAAAAATAAATAAATAAATAAAATAGTTGCTATTGAGGGGGACTGAAGGTGCATGTGTGCATTGGAATGTTTTGCCTAAGAATGCACAAAGGCATGGAAATTCAACAGAATGGCATGAACAAAATAATGACTCACCCCTTATACAGTTGAATGAATTGGACACTGATATGAGAAAACAGTCCTGTTTCTTTTGAAGCTGCTAATGTTGTATGTTTAAAAAAAATAGTTTAAATTGGGTGCCATTTGTCATCATCACCTTGTATGCAAGTGTATAGATATTTGGCATCAGTACTTGTAAGTATGTTCCATCTGTCCTTCAGTCAACCACTGTGGCATATTTGCAGGTAAAAGTTTCTCCAATCAGAGCAGTCCCAAATGCAGCCCTTCGGACGGAGAGGCTTCCTCATCCATCCTCCCCGTCCACCAGGTCCTGGACAAGGTAAAGGGCTACTGCTCCGTGCGCTCAGACAACTTCTACAAAAACATTATCATGTCAGACAGCTTTAGCAACAGCACTAAATTCTAGTGAGAGGAGGCTGAGACGGAGCTGCATTCTGTCCCACAGACTTACCCTGTCTGTAAAGACTGCGCTACATATTGAGTTAACCCATCAAGCCCTTCCATCCTCCACGAGTTGAGTAAAGAAACGCATAACACTGTAGAGAGGGCAAGCTATGAAAGTGTGGAATTGACAAACTGTGATATTTAGCTTATACTGACTATGTGATCTGTAAATATTCATAATATATTTTGCTATTTGTGCTTTTTCTAATTTCGGTTTTGCATACTTTTTTTGCACATGGTTTTTGTTTTTGTATATATATATATATAAATGCAAAAATGCTTGCTGCAGCAGAAGAAAATGGGACCAATTTACAACCAAAGACTGGCTGGCAAACACAAGGAGTACTAGTTAGTTCCTTGAGTTTGGGACTGAAAGAACAAGCACGGTTGGAGCTCGAATTTTCATGCTTGTGAATTTTGCCTTGACTCAGCTTTCTTTTCCTTACCTGCATTTTCAATGTAAATTAGTGAAACTTTAATACTTCTATTTTGTCATTATTTAAATGCTCTCTATTTTAGTCTTCACATGATCTACTACTGATTAACATGTTACAAAAACTGTTAGGTTTTTTTTTTTTACATTGTTCAGTTGTTTCAGTGCATGCAGTTTCATAAAACTGCCCTGATAAAAGGGCAGGACATCGAGATCAGATCTTTGCCATTTGGCGATAGAATGGAAAACAACAGCTATACACCAAATCTAAAACATGCAAATCTTCCTATTGCTGTCGTTTAATGACTTGACTTGGTATTTATTTTTAAATGCTTTTAAAAGATTTCTATGCTTCATTCAAGAAGATGTCAGCAAAGGAAATGCTTACATTAGGGCTGTTCAGTTTGCTCTGGTCATCAGTGTAGATCATCATTGTATAGCGGTTATGGATGCTTTATGAAAATGTGACATCCTGCATATTAAATGCACTTAAAACAGATCTTGTCATTTTTGAGTAGTAACCGTTTCTGCTTATGGTGAAAAATCTGAAAAACATGTGATCTCTTTTTTGTCTGCATTCCACCAAACAAATGAATACTGACTGTTTTATTATTCACAGTCCCATGACGTTTCCAAACCACTAGGGCTTTTGTTCATCTTCAGAAAACACAATTAGGGTTTTTTTGATGAAATCCAAGAGCTTTCTGACCCTACTTAGAAAGCAAAGCAACTAGCACATCCAAGGTCCAGGAAGATAGTCAGGACATCTTTAAAATAGTCCATGCGACATCAGTGGTTAATTTTATGAAGCTATGAGAATACAAACAAAAATAACCATTCAACAATTTCTTCTCTTCCATGTCAGTCTTCGACACATACATGTTGTGCTGCTGACACAGGAGCCCATGTTTTGAAGAACCCAGATGAACAGTGCATAATTTTTGGTTGCATGCAAAAAGTATTCTCATAGCTTCATGAAAGGGTTGAACCACCGAAGTCACATGGACTACTTTATCAATGTCCTTACTACCTTTCTGGGCCATAAGTTCTTTTTTGGAAAAAAAATCAATGTTTTGACCCCAGCCGGCTAACAATGGTAGCTGCTTTGCTGTCAAAAAGCTCTTGGATTTCATATTAAATATCTTAATTTGTGTTCTAAACCAAGCTCTTATATGTTGGAACAATGTGAGGGTGAGTAATCAATGACTTTCCATTTGTGGGTAGACTATCCCTTTAAGATTTATATACAGTATGTGATGCAGCCTCATCTTGATAATCTTAATGATCTGTTTTATAATAATAAACTTTATTTTATATAGCGCCTTTAACATTTTATCTCAAAGTGCTTTACATACATGTCTAAAAATGAAATAAATTGATACACAACAAGAGTACAGACAATACAAACAATATATAATAGAAAAAATGCAGCAAGTAATCAACTTTTAGCTGACTTTTAATCATTTGTTGGGTTTTTTTCAGGGTGTTTCCCAGAACCTAACAATGTGGTTAGTGGCTGGCTCGATGCGTCTGACTGAAACAGGGGGGACAGGAATAGAGAGTGTTTGTTCCTTTGTCCCGGTAGTAAATGAGAGCACCACAAATTCCTTCCAGAAGTTACTTGTGAAAGGCTTCCTGTGAGGTAAACCAGCATTCCTGATGATGCCAAAAATGAATGGAGATAAATAGGCGGTCTTATATAAAGATGTAGGCCCACTACTATTCACCTTAACTGCATGGTTGATCCTTCATAATGCGATCACTAAAAAACTAGACCAACCAACAATATTGGTTTACACCAGAAAGGCTTTACACATCACCTCATGGAAAACAACAACAGCAAAAGAAAGAGCGTGTGCAGCTATTCAGAAAATTGCTAGCCTCTAGCACTGTGGAAACATTTAGCTTTGCCATTACCCTCTCCCATGATGAGACTTCTGTTTGATCTCTGGGCACAATGACAGTTTTAGCGGTTTCTCTCACACTATACCTTTCTGAAGTAGTTTGTTTTTTTTTGCTTCCACTTTTTTCTGTATGTATTTAACCTTACTTTCATTATTGCAAAAGAAAGTCAATACCAAAACCAAAATGAAACACTTCAGCCATATTCCATTATATGTGGGGGAAAAATTTCACAGATGACTAGGTTTTTATTTTATTATTTGCCATTCACATTTCAATAAATATTCAGTTCATTCGTTAGATTACAAATTGTTTCAGTTATCTGAGAAATCATATCCACTAATAACGTTTAACTGCTTGTCTGAGTAGTTCATTGTTATTATTATTATTATAAAAACTAAAAATTAGACTCCGTCCACAATCTTTCTTTTGTCAATATCCTCCTTCTAAACAGAATACATTTCACCCAAGGTCAACTTATGTTTAATGTCAAACATAAAGTGCCCATAAGTCATTTCTGTTCTTAATAAATATCCAATTGTACTCACCATAAGGAAACAAAATTGCGAACATCAAATATATAAATCACATGTCAATAAGAAGCGATACGGTTTTACAGTATTCTACAAAATACTATATAAACAGTATCACTCCTAAACTCACTATTGAGATGCTAGCATTTCATGACAAGCCAAAGTAATAGAAATAATCTCTAATACTGTACTTCGTAAACCATTCACAGCACATGTTCAGACGCATGGCCAGGCTTGCTGCCCAAATAGTAATAATATACAGTATGTTACTACAAAGCTTTTTTTTTTTTTCATTTCAGGTTGTTTGTATTGGTTTGTGATTCCTCAATCTCTGGGGGAATCTAGACTTGTATGATCGTTCTTTGTAGTTTCTGGGATGATACCTGCTGACTGAGGCATTTTCATCTCTGCAAAAGATTCAAAGTATAGTGTATCAGTAAAACACAATAAAACCACCGCAATGTGTGTCAAATACGGTGAAATGAATAATGACACTCACTCCTGCTGGAGATCCAAATAAGAGCAAAACTGCGCACACTTTGTATCTCTCTTGTCTGTGCACTGGCATCGTTCCACATCTCGTCTTAGACGCATTTGGAGTGAACCCACACCATAGGGAATGACCTGACTGAGAGAGAACACTGGATGCTTTATAAAAGTTTTTTTTATAATAATCATGTTTATTAAATAACTTATCCAGGCAAAAAGTTCTGCACCAAATATACTGTATAAATGTGTCTTTTATGCACTATGTAGAACTCTTTCAAATTCATAAACAGAAGCAAAAGCCTTTTGCTTCTTTGAATTTGAATTTTGACCATACAGTAGATTCCTGTTTCAAATATAAAAGACTTCACACTTGTTTCACTTCCCAAGAGCCTGAGTCTCAATCTTTGATTTCTAGGTTGTTTTTCACCAAAGGCAGTCTGCCTGTCCTCAGGTCTCCATGCGTGGGCCACATTAATGAGACCACACACTTAAATACAACCAGACACAGGTTACCAGCATCAGTTCCCCATACAGAAGATCTTAAATCTCTCTTTACCAAAAAGACATGCACAGATCAATGTTTGTTTGATGTACCTGGGCGTATCGACCCATACGATTCCTATGTGGCAGAAGTACACACATTCTTTGTCCTTCAGATTTTCACAGGAGCAACGTCTTTCACGACGGTGAGTGTGTGGAGCAGCATTCGCAGATGGGCTTCTGTTTGCATGAGACCCTGGGACTGACAGATATAAAGAAAATTATTTTAAACAACAGGTAAAAAGAAAAAGACAATGTTGCAAAATATTTTAAATTTCAAATTAATATTTTTTTCTGTTCAATTCATTAAAGAATCCCCAAAAAAAGAAGCACCAAAACAATATATTATACTGATTTCTTGTAACCCTGAAGACCGGAAAATGTTTTGCTGAAAATTCTGCTTTTCCATCACAAGGAATAAATTACATTTTCAAATATATTAAAAGCTTTCGAATTGTTATAATATTTCACAATGTTTACTAGATTTTAACACTATCAATGCAACCTTTAAAAAGCTTAATTACAGCAATTCACAAATCCGCATTTTCAGCCTAAGCCTAAGACGTTTGGCTTTGATGTGTTACACCTGAAACAAATCCTCAAAATTTGTCAAAATATTAGTCTTCACTTGATGATGTGAGACATAACATGTCTAAGCTGTTCCTGCTGTCTAAACAATTCAGCACTGTTGTGTCTTCGAGGTCTGCTTTGTTTTAATCCTGAAGATTTGTGTACAAATCCTGTTTTCATGTGGCTTTGATCTCATAGGTTATCAGTTCAGAAGTGAATTGCTATGCAGCAGAATTAATAATGATCAAATCATGCTGACAACAGAAAAAAAAAGAAAGGTCCTGTGGTTGAGCTTCATTAAAGTTGCGGTGAATAAAAAGCCAAGTGGCCCATGTGGTCTAACTTTAAAGAAGACAGCAAATACGAATCTGTGGCCGACTGCATTTTATGCCTCTAGGATTCCAGCAGCACATGTAGATGCTACAAAGCAAACCACCACTACAGCTTCCGATGGTTGGGGTTTTAAAAGTGGAATCAAAAACAGATCTTGCACTCATCTGTAACATGGTATACTCTCCAACAAACAAACAGATATGATGGTATATACAAAAATATCATGGGGTTTACATCCGGGTACTTTAAATTGTCAGAAAAATTCTTTTATGACGCAAGACGGATGAACTTAGACTGCAAGAGGTCTTTTTTCAGGATACATGGAAGAGGGGTATTAGCAGGACCCCAGTAACCAGAATGACTTATAAGGTGCTCATTCAAGCAAACAGGGCCTGAGGCTGTAAGGCTGAGGCTTTATAGAAAAGGATGAAATTGCATGCCCGGGTCTTGTGGAAAGTGATCTGGGAGTGATCACAGTCATCCATCACCATAACAAGGCTATGGGGGTCTAACCATAGAAGTCTGATGTGGAATAACCAACAATTGGTCTGACTTGGCTGGAAGTCAGTTGTCATTCACATCCTGAAGGCGTCAGTTGAGGTTACCTGGTGAAGCATTGGGGTTAGTTTTCATATATCAGGTCAGGATAATTAATCACAGTGAGTAGCTTGGAATTTGTGACAAATCCATTGGAATGTCTGCTTAAAATGCCTGACATTATTTACCTACAACTGACTTTATGCCATCCTGCCCAAAATCGTGAGAAAGTTTTCTTCATCCATGTAATATTTTATCAGGCTAGACTTCACTAATTTGATACTTGTACTAGATTGCATGACTGGAATGATACTAAGGCGAGTTCTGTAGCACCTCTCAGGACAGCTTTTTTTATTCTCAAGAAAAATTTAATTTTGTGACCAATGCCCTGAAGAAAGAGAGGGCTGCCAAGGTGGATCAGCATAGAATTGTAAAAGACAAGCAAGGGATTACGTAAAATCATAACCACCAACAGTGAACCAGACCATCTTGCTCAAAGAAAGAGCAACAGGTTAGCAGGAAGATTTAAACCTTAAAAAAAAATCCCAAGTAGTTTTTTTTTGTTTTTTTATTCAAAGCTGTGATCATTTCGGTCCTGTAGGAGACTGACCTTGAAGCTCAAAACTGAAGTTCTGTATTCCCAGCAATTAACTGCAATAATAGTACTTCGCTATACAGTATATTATCCTATAAGATCTTATTGTTTTGCACAACATATCTGTATATTCTATGCTGAAACTTAAGAGCTCAAAAACAAACCTTTCTGTTATGTCAGTTGATTGAAGAAAATTTCCCTTGTTAACATAAAGAAATTATCTTAGTTAAAGTTTCTGAATTTCTCATTGCTTGAACTGTTTACAGAGACAGCTTGCTCTGGCTATGAACTCTGCACGCTATTAAAATTAAGCCTACCCACAGCACAAAATCTAGACCATTTTGAGGCAACTGTCGCTGCTTTTTGCACCACCATGAAGGAAGTTACATGCTCTGTGGTCCACAGAAGTTGTGGATGGCCTACACATTGGGAGTTTACACAGTTACATGCTTAAATGGCTTAAGCAGCATTTTATGCCACATTTAACCCTAATTCAACCATTCTGTCTGTTATTGTACTGCATATTTTGAAAAATTATAATGGGAATCTATCAACAAAAAGAAATTAACTCAAATGACTGATATATGATATACTTCTGTTATAGATTATTTTCATATCACCAGTCACAATCAAATAAAATACTTTGTGTCAAAGTATGTCAAAATATACAGCAAACTTGTATGAAACACAAAACAAGAATTTTTTTAGGAATATTGGCAACTAAACCATTTATCCAAAATGTTCCATAGAGGAAAGAAGTCATACAGGCATGGATCAATATAAGGGTAAGTAAATGTTTTCTTTAAGCATCAACAGTAAATAGTTTATCCCTTTAAATTACAAAAATATATATCTGGTGTGAAAAAAGTTCACATGCAAAGAACAAACCAGAGAGAATCTGATAGTAAAATTTTAACAAAGTTGACTTTTGCTAGCTATATATATAGCTATATATATATATAAAAGAAAGATTATAGTCATTTACCTTGTTCCAATATGAAGACAACCACACTTATTAAAAATAAGAAGAAACAATCCATAATGCTTCTTTCCAAAGATGCTCAGTATATTAATTGGCAAGCCTGTCTTCTGGATGTCTATCCACAGGAAGAGAGCAAAGCTGTGAGGGGAGAGAGAGCAGGTTGTGGAGTTTCTCAGAAACTTCTGCCACTCTCTAGACACCTCCAACCCACCACACCCTCCTCCCCCCATCTCCTTCTTTGGATCAACCTGCCAAGTTGTTCCTCACAATGCTAAGGACAGGTGTTTTAAAAGACTCATTATATGTGACTGTCTGTGGTAGAGCAAGAGAAGGAGAGATTGTATTATTTGTTTGGATAAATGCCCTAAATCCAGTGGAAACATTTGTGAACGAAGGTATCTCAACAGTGTTTGTTTCCATCAAGTGCTTCCAACACGGTCTGAGGTGCATCACAAATTATAAAAGGATGGGTTGAGTTCCACTTCATGGGTGAGCTGGCATCTCACAGGAATTTTTGCGCACTCTTATATTTTCCTCCCTGATGCTATGTTAGGAATGGAGGCTTGAAGAACAAAATCAAAACAGCAGCCTGGAGAGGAAACCCATCTTTTTCAAAGTAGAAAACCTAGACAGACCAGGACTTTTTCCCAAGCCAAGGGAAGCCCATTGTGGTAAACCTCCATCTTAATTAAAACAATAAAAAGCCAATTGAAACATCTCAATATAAGCATCTGCTTGCCAGACTCTTTTAACTGTGTAGGGTTCCTCCAAACATTTAATGTAGTTCAGAAACAGTTCTTGCTCTCATTTTTGCCAATTCCTTCCATAGTTATCTGAAATTTGGTGAAAATTCCTGTGACACGAGTGCTCCGCAAACAGGCTGCGAGATATGTACTATGGCGTGAAAGTTGTTAAGAATGGTCCTCAATGGAGCCTGTCATTTGATCAAAAGGGGGCAAAGTGATGTATTCTATGCAGCACCACAGGGGCTGGGTTATTTTTTCCCACCCATAGTTCTATTTAGCTCACTTTTTGACTTCTCATTAGTCCAGATTAGGCTTAGTTTTGCATTCAGGAGAGATAATTAAAGGCTGGGTACAACACAAAACAACATATTTGGTCACAGAGCCCCTGGCTACAGCAATTAGATCTGTGAGGTGAGGTGCTGTGGAGGAGGAAAGAGAACTTCAGAGCTCCAAACAGCTTCTTCCTGCAGCTGTGGGAGAGACATAATGAACAGTTTGACAGGGAAAAAAAATGCTCATGCTTCTGAATTTGAACTGTGAGGTATGGAACACATTCCCACTGCTGTATATGCAACTTTAACTGATACTTTAATGTGAATCTAAGTGCTATTTTTGTACTTTTTTCCCAAGACAATATTACAGGCCTGATTTTAGCAGAGGACGGAATATGTTTTTGAAATCTTTGTGCCAGTCTTCGCTTTTTTATCTAATTTCATATCAAATTACATCAACACTTTATGTTTTCATTTGATAAAAAAATAATTTCAACTTTTGTAGCAACATACACGTGCTGAGTAAGTGTTTATTAAACTAATAAAACAGTGAGATTTTGGCTAACTGCTCGAAATGTCAAACTGCATGCAGAATCGCTGACTAAATCAATCAGTAAATCAATAACTTTTCTGTTTTCACAGAACACTGACCTCTATACGAGAGGAAAGCTTTATAAACTTTTCAACAGAATTATTGTTAGCTTGCCAAGCAAGCCGAAACAATCCGTTCATGATTATCCATCCCGGAGCCAACAAATGCATTAAAAGTCAAATATTATTGAGAAAAGACAATGATTAAGCAAGACTATCTCTTAAAATACTAATTTGCTCCTGAAAACCAGTACCTTCATATGCACAGGTGCAGCATTTTACACACTCCCCTGGACTTTCACTGACCTTAAGCTGCACCTCCTCCTTTAAGCCTCTAATATCCCCCCCCCCCCTTTTTTTTTTGGAGGATTCAAACACATTACCTGCTGAGGTATGCATCAGTAATCAATGATCAACAATTACTTGTTTCAACCAGACTCTTAATTTACCTTGTGTAAAAATGAATGACTATAAGAATCGTAAGTCACTTATGATTATATATATGATTATGATATATACAGTTATTATGCTACATTTTAACTTTAACATCACACAAAAAAATAAATGACATTTGTAAAGAATATTATTGGTGTATTAAAATGAATTCATTTCAGTTTCATAAGTTATGTTTTGCGTATGCATAAAAATACTGCTAAAATATACATATATTTTATTAAACGATTTCAGATATTAGGCATGGACAGTGAATGTAACATCCCTTCCTACAAATTTAAATTCAAAATTGCTTAGTTGGTATGACTGCACAAATATAATATTGCCAAAGCTTGGGATATATGTGGAGAAATATAATAATACCAATGAAAAGATAAAAAAATAATAATAAATAAAACATTATAGCAAATTTAAACTTAAAGTGTAAAAATTAGAACTTGTAAACAGTTCCTACCACGGTGTTTAACACAGGTTGAGGGTCACTGTGATTGAGGTCAGACATAATACACTCATTACACTCACTCACTCATTCAATGGGCGATTGATGAGGTTTAAGAAAAAAAGGTACTCGATGACTCCACCTAGTGTTCAGATGTAGAGCGCTCAAACACAGACGTGTTACTAGGCCTATTTGTAAAGGTTGGTATCTTAAACGAAAATGAGTACGTTTTGAAGTATTTTGCCGACTCGACGATCATGTTTTGTGTTGGTCTGCACAGTGGTTGTCTCGCGTTTTTACCCGTTTAAAGAAGGTAACGTAAGACATTCCCGCGCAAAGCAGCACTTCAGAGTCAAACAGGGCTTCAGTGCTTTATCTAACCGTTTTGGAAAGACCAATCTTACATAAAAGTAGGTTTGGTTAATGCCCACATTAATTTCAACTGCAGTGGGCATAAACCATGTAGGTAAATATGTACTTACTGTGACAACTTAACTAACACATGCAGTCTCATCACTTGTTGTCATGGTCCATATTATTTAGCTATTCATTGACTTTCTGTCTTACAGCAATTTATATATTAGCTTATAACGTTATATTTCAATTCAGGCGTTAGTGTGCGTTACTGATTTTAATTGAAACGTTCTTTGTTTAATTTGCGTAAATATGCGTAACTTTTGTAAAATGTACAATATTACGTTACAAATACAGTCTGAGTCTAATTTCTGGGATTAGCTAGATTCTTTGTGCTGGATTTTTGGATTTCAGTTCTGAATTTCTGAATGATTAGAAAGATTCTTAAAGAATTAGTAATGACACATCATTTCTGTTTTGTCAGAAATGATGTACTGTAAATAAATGCAAAAATACATCAGCTTGTCATAGGTCAGGAAGTGCTAATGCTTTCTTCTTTCCAAAGTAAAACATGATGTACAAGCACATGGTAGTCTTACTTAAAGTGCTGCTAACACAGGTCTACCACATCCTGTCTCATGTTCTAGCGCTGGGCTTGGACACACATTCTCAGGGAAATTAAATGTGATTTATTGCTGATTATCCCAGCTGGAAACCTGGGAGCCGGATACATAGAATAAAATAAGCTTGGTGTCACTTTCTTACTGAAAACCACACATTTTACCTTTGATTACAGAGTAAATGCTGTTCCACACTGGCCTGTTGGGTGACTGTTCCAGACGGCACTAATGGAGAGGTGGTGACTTTTGTAGGAAGTTGCTTTTGAGAGGGTGTCAACGATCATTTTGATCCCAGATAGCATCAGAGGCTGTCAGGTACTGATTTTGTATGCTTTATACTAAGGACGTCTTGACCTTATGAAGGTTTACTACAGCCATGAGGCCAATAATTTCTTTGACGTTTAACCAAAACTTTCTTTTAAATAGAGAGCTCACCCTAAAATAAATATCTTTAAAATAATCTGTAGAAGTTCTCAGTTGTGACTTTCTTTCGCTGACCTCAAAAAGAGATTTTTATGCTTTTTTGTACAATTAAAATGAATAATAATCAGAGGCTATTAAGCACCAAGAATGGCAAAAAAAAAGTAAATAATAATTGTGCCAGTACTAGTCCATAATAACTGGCCGTATATAGTTTTAATGAAGAACAGAATGAAATGTACTGTAAGAAACTTTACAGCCCCTGTTCACCTTACACTTTTACTGTATAAAAAAGAACAGCTTAAACCTTTTGCTATACATCTAAATTTGGTTTTCACATTTAAGACTTTTGTGTTTATAATGACATGAATTATAACAGAGGTTTTTGAGAGAGTGATTGGAATAAAGAATACTACTCCTGTCAGTTTCAAAATTATAAAAAGACATATTTTTATTGTATTACAAATTAATGTCATAATTCAAATGTATAGAGAAATGAAAATAGCACCTGTTTAAATCCCTCTGCATCCATCCACTAATGCTAAAGTTCGTAAAAGGTTTTATTTTTTCAAATGTGACAATCTGTACATCAGCATTTTAAGTGTTCTGATAAATCCATAAAACCATTTATGGAGCATACGAATTAGATAAGACAACAAAACTAATTAAAGGTTTGGAAGAAGATAATTATGTTATTTTTGAGCTGAATCACAGTAATTACGTAACCAGAAAAACACACGTTGGTCAACTGCAACCTGAAATACCGAAAAGATTTTAAGGCTATGTTTAGATAATTGGGCTCAGGCAAAGGTCTTTAAGAGTTATTGGCCAATTTCTCTGAAGGGAAACATTGGAAGTAGTGGTTAAAAATGCAAATTTTGTCTAATGACTTGCCTCTATTTATATGTATATATGCTGTGTGTGTGTGTGTGTGTGTGTGTGTGTTGCTAAAAACACACACAGGCAGTAATAGACAAACATTTTAACTCAAAAAAACTCAAAGAACATTTAATATGGCTTTGCATAGTACTGTGTATACTGTAAACAGCATGCTAAATATTTTTACACGGTGCTAAAATAGTGAATTGGCAATTTATGACACCATCAGTGTACAGCAAGATGACGACAAAGTGTTCTAATTTTAATGGACTATCAGAGGGTGGGCTGCCCTACAGTGCTCAACTGGATCAAAATGCGTCAGCTCTGCAAGAACCGTTCTCTGTTTCTGCCATGGCTTACTGGCTATGCCTTTGCTGAAGGCAGCCTGAGAGCCACTTAATAACAGCGCAGAACAGATTTTTCGCCATATGCCATGCAGGTCTTGCTGGGCTCGCATCTATCCCTACTATTCTACAGCACGCCTGCTTGTCTGCCTGCCCGCCTGATCACTTCCTCCCTGCCACCTTACATTACACGTCTCTATTCCGCTCTGGTGTGGAATTGTATATCCATAATGTACAAGATACGATCAAATGCAAACCTCCAGGAGAAGATTAGGCACAGCTAAACATCCTCTTCTGGCTCCGGCCCCGCAAAAACATGATGCCTTTGATCGGTGGAATGATTTAGAGTTGTGCATTAATGGTTCTCCAGCGCTTGGCCGGACTCCTGCTCTGTCTCCTTGGCTCTAGTCTATGGATGGAAAGTAACCTCTCTGTATGTACCTGCACGCCTACAGCTTTTCCACAAGCCACCAAAGCAAAACTGATGTCGTTCTTTCCCCAAGCGTTTCCAAATGAATCACTTTTAAAGGTGGCAGCGGTGATCACAGTTTAAACCCCTCTGACTAGAAAGCAGCTTTCCTCTGTCTCATCCTTCTGATGATTTTTCTTGAACTTTTTAACTTTACTTTCTCAGGAGACTTCCACACTTCATTCACCATTCAGAATACCATTGGACTGTGTAGCAAAGAAATGAACATAATGTGAATATTTTATTTGTATTTTTTTCTCAATGTGGAACTACAAACCAATTAGGGTTTGAAGCTATGCCAAAGAGGAACCATTTTGGATGGACCATTTGAACCATTTTGGATGGATGAACCTTTCTGTTAATGGTTTTTAAAAGAACCATTTTTGTTACTTAGTGTATAGAACATTTCAATAATCTGAAGAAACCTTTCCCCCTGGAATGGTAATGGAAACGTTTCATTCAGTTTGTCTTTCACTCCACCCTGCTTTCAACATCTCTCAGGGTTAATAGAGCTGATAGTACAGTAATTCAGTGATTAACAAGCTAAAAGGCTACAAGTCATCTTGCGCTATATGACAGATTAACACATGATACATGTCAGCAAAGCAGCAATTCGTTAACACGGCAAGAAAATCTCTGAGGAAGTACTTTTATGATAAGAAAGTAATACAAAAAAACTTTGCCTATAAATTGATTTGGGAAAGTTTTACAGAAGCCCTTCAGCCCAAGAGAATGCTGGAGGGAACAGAGTGTAAACAGTGCTATAAGTCTGACTTTGAGACCGTCAATGTCTCCTTTACATCTGGTTTCTGTTATGACTGAGTTCCAGCAGAGCCATATATGTTGGCCCACTTGATATACAGAGGCCCAGCCAAATATGGTCAGTATGGACAACCACATAACCTAATGATCCACTCTTTTAGTGTATAATATGCCATATTTACGGATACAGTATGTGCCTAAATGACCACTGAAAGCAAACACAGACACAAGTTGCCTGTCTGCACTTAAAAACTGACATATTTTATACCTGATACCCTGATTTATACACTCTAAAAAATGCTGAGTTAAATGTGACCCTGGACCACAAAACCTTAAGTCTTAAGTCGCTGGGGTTTATTTGTAGCAATATCCAAAAATACATTGCATGGGTCAAAATTATT
>JAUMHI010000023.1:2035853-2066832 GCA_032359435.1 Enteromius unitaeniatus
TAAATGTAAATGTAAATGTACTAATCATAAATTTAGTTTTAATATATTTACGGTATGAAATTTACAAAATATTTTTATGGAACATGATGCTAATATCTTAAATCATAAAAGTAAAAACAATAATTTTGACCCACACAATGTATTTTTGGCTATTGCTACAAATATACCTGTGATACTTCTGACTGGTTTTGCTGTCCAGGGTCACATTTGTAAAAGCATGGCAATTATTTGAGCTGTAAATATTTTTATTATTATAATAAAATTTAATTTATTGTCAAATATAATGCTACATAAGAAAAGTAAGTAAATAATTTTGTGCCATGCTTTAATGATTATTTGAGCAGTATTGTTTTTTAAATCACATTTTTTTCTAATTTTTTCATTTTCAGGGTTTATGGTTTTTCATCATAATAGCAATTAAGCCAAACGTAATATTACATTACACAAAAATCTTAATACATTTTCATCACCAAAGTCATGTTAAAATGCATATTTTTATGTCCTGTGGTTATAAATAAAACAGGGGGATTTTATTCCATCGCCGTTGCCACACTATAACCTAGATTTTTTTTTTTAGAAATTGAGGTCAAAGTAATTTTAAAGTAAATATAATTGTTTTAAATCCGAAAATTGCTTCTGAATATTCCTTAAAACCCAAAGACTTAAAATGAATAAGGGAATATGTAAAATTTCAAGCACGATTCATTTAAAATGATCTCCACAGGTTTCAAGATAAATTGTGAAAAGTTCCCTAAATGTTTCATGAAGGAGTGTCTCACCTTGATTCCCTCGATCCGGAAGCCTAGCGTGGCGGTGGAGCTGATGGTTTCCCTCCACTGCATGTAGCGTGGCTTAGTGACTGCTTTCTGATCGTGCTCCTGTGCTGTGGGTGCATCGGTGTCCACCTCGATCATCTTTTGGTACATATCTGCTCTCAAGCTAGGCTTCTTCCTGGCTTTCATCAGCTCCTCTTCCAGATACGTCCTGCATGAGAAAAATGACCCAATGGCTCAGTTTCTCTCACTAACCTTTTAGTAGCACCAATCATATTCTGTTGAAATATGTATTGCACAATAAAACAAAATACAATTATTAGCTAAAGGCATGAAAGCTTAATATTTATTCTCCCTCTCGTTCTACTGCTTCCTTTGTCTTGTCACAGCGGCCTGAATTTGCGTGAATCTGAAAGT
This sequence comes from Enteromius unitaeniatus, assembly GCA_032359435.1. NCBI lineage: Eukaryota > Metazoa > Chordata > Actinopteri > Cypriniformes > Cyprinidae > Enteromius > Enteromius unitaeniatus. The sequence continues at coordinate 2,037,044 of JAUMHI010000023.1, forward strand.
ACAGCATTGTTTTGTTTGGACAGGCCAGCAGAGGTTCTTTTAATATCCTGACCATCTGGTTATCACTATATTTGTCCATGTCTGCGACTGTGATTCGGTCAGGCTTGCAACAGCAAACAAAGATGAGAAAGTCGGGCTGTGAGAGTTGGAGGGTTTGGGGGGGGTATAGTGATGAGCGATGTGTATCAAGGTCTCTCTGAACCAGTTGCAAACAAGCACAGCTATCTTTCAGCCGATTAGAGGACACAGAGCTGCTCATCTGCCGAGTCTCTGGGGAGGGAGGTCCTGCTTTCTGTTCTGTGGTGCTTGGAATGTATAACATCTGTACAAATATCGGGTGAACGGAACTATTAATTTTAAAGTAACATACTAGATTTTTAGCAGTGGACATGTTGTTGCAGTTTAACATAAGAAAAGATGAAGATTCTGGTGTACTTTTGTCTTTCATCTTCTCTTTCTTTATTAGTGATTTTTAGTGAACCCACTGAATGGTATGTGTAATATGTGTAACAGGACATTGGTAAAAACACTTTTTGGTAATGAAAGTACAAATGTTTAACAGGACTAACTGCACTTTTTTAGACTGCATTACACTTTATATTAAGTAGACAAATCCTATTGATTGGATTATGTGATTATGATGGTACACAGCTTTACATGTAAATTGTGGTTGGTGTCCAGAATATTAGACTTTATATTAAATGGACAGTTCCTGAGGCGTTACCACGTAAGCACACTGGTATTACACTGCTGCACCAACTCAAGTTCCAACTCCTCCCACTTTACATATCCCCAAATCTACCCATCTCTTGAGTCTCCCCGTGTTTCAGTAACTCTTATACATACTGTCATTACAAAATGTAGTTATATAATTCCTGTAACACTTTAGTACTTACACAAACCATTCTGAGGCTTGTTATAGGGTTGCTATATTACAGCTGTGGATACTATGTACCAATGTGTGATAACACTGTGGTTACATATTAAATACACATCTAGTTACTATGGAAGTACACAGGTATTAATATAATATATGCACCTTAATATAAAGTGGGACCAGGATAGAAAGCATTAATAAGTGATTACTAATATGTTGCATGACAGTTGCTAAGGTTGCTCACTAGGCGTTTGCTGATGTATTATGATTGGTTTTTAGGGTCTTACCAGTGGTTGTCCTAGCAAAATATTACTTTATGGTTTCTAGGCTGTTGTGTGCCATTTCTAGGGTGTTTTAGGTGGGTCATATAACTAGACTAGTTTTGTAAGGTAAAATGAGACATTGCAGCAACTGACCTGATGCCCATCTTGCAGTCCATTACACAGGGTAGGTCAAAGTCTGCCAGCAAGTCCTCCATCTGATTGTACCTCTCTCCATCCTTCTCGACATCTCCATGGTAAGCAGGAACGTAGGGCTTTAGCACGTCTCTCATGAGCCTATCGAGACATTGCTGTTCACACTCACAGTGTTTCTTTAGGATGCGACCATTGGCCCCTGCTTTGAAATTGCCTGCAGAGAAAGACAAACAGCATAGCGCTGCATTCTTAGCATTACCACAAGGGGTGTATAGTGTTATGCATTATCATAAATTAACTTTCTACTATCGTTTTGTAAAGCAATTTACACTGTATGTATTAAGTCTTTAATTCATTTAATTAAATTCCTTTTTTAGGCCTACCTGCATGGCCAGCCAACTGGATCCAAGGGTACTTTTTCTTGAAGGACATCACAAATGGTGACCAATGCACCATGTTCTTGATCTTCTTCCATGATTTATGCTGTTTAATGACAAAAAGTAAGCAAGATGAATCAATCCCCAATTAAATAAAACAAAAAGCGCTATAAAACTACAATAGTGACAGCAGTATAGTTTAAACAGCATTTCAGATTTTATGACCTTGTAATATTTGAGAGTGTAGATGTAATATGTGTCATATTACAAGACAAACTATATGTATATATGCACACGGCTACATTCAATTATCATTTAAAATATTACAACAGCTTTTAAACTTAAACTTTTAAAGAACATTTGAAAAAATCATTTCTTGTCTATGCTATTTTGGAAAAAAAAAGACATGTCTAGAGGGAGATGAGCAATTACTTATATAATGAGATTTAGCAGGTGGGGTTAATTTTCCTACAACAAAATCCAGACCAGCACACAATGTGCGGGAGAATAAACAAACAGGTCTTTTGCATATATTTACATACGTTTGCTGGCGCTCCTACAAGCAGTCAGTGCTGATATCATCGTTTACACAGCACAGTAAAGCACTTTATGTGAAGGATTTATGTACAAACATACATTCAGATTCACTACGGCACATAAAACCTGCAAATGAATAGGAAATCTGGGCAGTGTTTAAGCTTGTTTTGCTGCCAAGGTGAACCATTTCACCTGGAACCATCTCAAAATGTTCTTGCTCTATTTGGACATCCTGACAGCCTGCAGAAAACAGGCTGTTTTCCAGCTCGAGAGGAGCTGCACTGTTGAAACATTACTCTGTTTTCCACTTCACTAAATGTCCTTGAGCAAGATCTCTTTAGCTCTCCATGTTGGCATGGTAAACACACTCTTTACTGTGCTCTCAGTGATTGATGGGGGGTTTCCTCGGGTGACCAGGGAAGCCTTTCTCCCCCCAACCAGAGTACATTTTGAGCCAGCTCTCCCAGGAAGAGCGGTTCATCCCCGGGCACACTATGACCACAAATCAGCCCCCTTCTCAACCTAGAGAAACCGTCCAGCCAGCAAACACCAGGCACAAAGCGAGAGACCCTTTGTCATGCATAAATTTTCAACAGAATCAGCCATAAAAGTGCTGAAAGTTTAAGTTAGAATTAATGGCAGCTACCTAACAGGGTACAGTGCTGTTTTTATTCCCCCTGAGCTGCTACAACATAATTAATAGAATAATTTACCCCAAATTTCAATTGCTGTTATGGTTTTAAACCTGTGACTTTTTTGCAGAATACAAACTTTTGAATAATATCATGGCATTTCTTTTTCATATAAAAGTGACTAAGGACTGGTGTTGACATAAAAACAGCACTTTAAAGTTATAAAGAAGTAGTCCATATGACTTGTGCAGTCTTCGGAAGCCAATGTGATCTCTTCATGTCTAACATAAGTCATCATTCACCGTAACTCATTCTCTCTAGTGAACTGCTGTGAGCAGATCATTTGGACCAGTTTTGTGAAGTGGATCAAACGATTCATTGAAAAGATTTGACTAAATGATTATTGAATGATTTGTTCAGAGACTGGATGTCACTTCTTCTCGCATGCAAAGAAGAACTAGAGTGGGTTGAAGATTTTCAATGCATACATTTTGGTCTGTTCCACATGCAAAGCTTCCTGGCTTCCGGAGCCAGTGTTTGCTACATGGATCGCATTTATGGTCTTTTTTTTTGTCACATTGACACGCCAGTCCACATTTACTCACACATTAACAAAAAGGAACTTCAAAAAATGCACTTTATGGGTTTGACAGAAAGGGTAAAGTAATACTTGTTTGGTATGACATTGAGGGTAAATAAATGATGGAAGGATTTTCATCTTTGTATGAACTATGGACATAACTCCCTGCAGCTCTCTGCCGAAAGGGTCTGATTTAATTTAGTCTAGAAAGAGGCCCATAAAAGGTATGAACCATCATCTGAGAGCAGCATGAGTTTTATCTGTCACATGAAGGTTGTCCTGTTCTGCTCCAGTGGAGGAAAACAGTTCCTCTCAACCCTAGGATGCAGTAGAAAAGGGTCTGGGATCAGTGGTGTGTCTGTCAGGGCTGCACTGTTTCCTGTGTCCTCTCCATGTCCCCCGTCCTCCCTTGGCTTGGGTCACCCTTAGAGGCACATTATGGAAACTTGGTGATCCAAAGGTCACCACCATCACTTGAGAAAGTAAAAGATTGTAGCAGTGAGAGTGTGAAGGTTGCCTATGAGCTATTTTATTCACATGCGTGTTTGAATATAGTCCTTTGACTAATAAAAAAAGAAAAAAACCTTTTTATAATAAAAATTATTCTTACTATTATTAATTATTATTTAACATTTGTTAGTTAATGTTTAAAAAGATTTTGAAAAATATTTTATTTGTTTCTGACACATTTTTTTAGATGTGTCTGCTGACTACTACTGTAGCTGTTTGGTTTTTTAAATTATTATTACTATTTTAAGTAAACCATTTAAGCACAAATATTTACATATTATAAGTACATTTTTAAACAACGGGACGATTTTCTGTTCTTCCTTTCTTTCTTTTTTATTTTATTTAATTTTATATTCTGACATTTTATATCTAAATAATATTATTATTATTATTATTATCATTTATTATTGTATTTTTCAAATGCACACTTATTTCAGCAGGTTATCTAAGATTACTTAATGTGATGTAGAGGTCTTATTGTTTGAATTAAACAAATACCTACAGTATGCAGAGGTTCTGGTTAATATTCGAGTTGATGTGAAACAGATGCTGTCGGTGTGCTGTGGTTTGGGCCACTGCAGAAAGCCCTTAAAAACATTAGAATTGATAGACAGGCAGTGTTTGCCAGACATTAACATCAGAAGACCACAGTATCCCACCTCCAGATGGCTACACAAATTAAAGTTCAATGGAAAGACTAAGTGCCTGTGAGAGAAGTTTTTATAGTGAGGGAAATATTCAGGATGTGGGAAAACAAAACAATTGGAAAACTCGCAGGAAGCGATGGGACTTTTTCATGGGTCAGGTCAAAATGACTGCTGCCCACCGCATAAAACAACAGCTCTAGATCAATACAGTTCTTTACTTTCACAGCTTATTTGCTCCCATGAAAAACTCAGATTTGTAAAAGCATCCTGGAAAACAGCTGGAGCTCATGTGACTTTTAGCTGATAAAACTTTTTTATTTATTTAATTTTCTGCTCCGATTTTAGAGGAAAGCAGTGTTGAGAATTCTGCGCCCTTATTGGCAGCTGAAAGCATAATCAAGTTATTTAACAACTGAACACGCAAAGGGCGAGAAAACAATGTTACAGTCCAACTACGAACAAATCGAAGCAAACCAGAATCTATTACCTGTAATTCTTTGTACGTCAGGATGATTGACGTGGCGAACAGAACCAATACGGGGGCGATGAAATTCCAGATGCGTGTAATGAAAGATGACATGGTGAAAATCGGTAAGATCATGCGCTATCGTGCTGCGTGCAATCACAGCGTAAGCTGGATTTTGAGTGAAGGAAAGTGCAGGGCAACGTGAATTTCTCATTTGTTTCCATACAAAGCATTCAAAAGCACAATTGGCTCATGCAAATATGCTGGTAGGCCAAGCTCAATGTGCAGAGACCACAGTAAAACTCTATGGCATGCCTGCGAGGGCCACGAGCAATGCAAATGTTCAGTGTTCTTCAAACTCACCTGGAATTCTGAGAGTTTGAAATAGCAAAACGAACACTTATATAACACCTGCGAGTGATTTAGCTCCAAAGATTCTATCTGAAACCCTCAAAGTCACATCTGCGCTGCAAAAAATAGCAACTAGCATAATTAGGCTCTGTCTTTTTTAATTAAGTAGATGGTAAATGGTTTGAGGAAAATGAACTGCTGCTGCTTCTCTTTGTCTCTATGACTAAATTTGTTTCATGCGTAGGTGTCTGCGGTCTGTTAGTCAAGAGGGTCAGCCATCTAAATGTTTAAATAACTAAAGGACAATGTCACCAGTGCTTTCAGACTGAGATGAGGTCAGCACCTTGTTTTGACATCACTGAGGTGATTTGTGAGGAAATGACTTCCTTTTCCTGAAATGTGATGATGAATTAAATATTTCAGTGACTGTTGTAGACCAAAGATTTTATGTGTTTTATTACAGGCATTAGAGTTTTTACGGGAATAGACAGCAATCTATTTATAATTTTAAAAGTATAGTTCACGCAAACCGGGGTTATCATCTGAAACTAAAACAATAAAACTATATAGACAAAAAAAAAAACGCACGCAACAAAATTACTAAAACTTAAACTAAAATGAAAACAGAAAATAAAAATTTTTAATAAAATTAGTTCAAAATGTTAATAAAAACTAGTATCTCAATAAACACTCGCCTTCGTGTCGTTAAAAAAAAGAAAGCACCAAAAATCGTAAAAAAAAAATAATAATAATAATAATTAAAAGCTAAATACTCTTTTTGTGTTCTATGGATGGTGAGTAAATTTTTTTTTTTGGTGAACCGTTTCTCTCAAAAGCGAGTTTCAACTTTCAAAAGCAGTTCATAATCATTTCAGTCATTTTACTGCTAGGCGATAAATTTATTCTGAAATCATAAATTGTGCTAAGTCTGATGCAAATTCTGAAATCACTGCTGTAAACAAGCGTCTCTAGCAGGAAAGCTTGCATTCGGATGTCAGGGTCCCATATTTGCATTCAGAAATACATTTGCATGACTTGGTTTGTGGTTGGAGAAATACCTAAAGGGTTAGTTCACCCCAAAAACGAAAATTCTATAACTTATCATGCTCACTTGATCATTCTTTTCCATGCAATTAGAGTACATGAGGACAAGAACGTTTAAGCTTCAAAAGGATGCAGAAGCACGGCAACATATGACGCGTTTCATTTATTTCCTTTTTAAAAGAGGTGATAGCATGTGAAAAGTTACTTTTAATCTCTGAATCTTCTGAACGGAATCAATCTGATTCCAGAATGCATCTTTCAAACCAGTTTTGAGACCCATGAACCGATTCACTGAAATGATCAAATTCACAGATTTGATACTACTACCTCTCACATGAATTGCTATGAATGCAGATGCACTTATTTTCAGTGAATGATGATTTAAATTGTCAAACAAAGCCATCATATAGTGTAATCACATAGCTTTAGAAGATGTGTAATGTATCACACTACTTTTATGATGCTTTCGCAGGCTTTTTGAAGCATAGAAACTCCCCATTCTTTGGATTTGCATAGAAAACATTTACATTTACATGTAAGTGCAACCAACTACATTCTACAAATCTCCTTATTGTATTACTGAGTAAAAAGAAAGTCATACAATTTGGGGATAACATGAGGGTGAGTAAATGAGGACTATATAATTTTTGGGTCAACTGTTTTTCAAATAGAAAGTATACTTTAATTTGAAATCCTGTGTTCGCAGTCTATAGCAATTGTCTCAGTTCCACAAGTAAACTGCAACTCTGTTTTGCAAATGCAACTCTATTTTTTATATTGCATTAAGAATGCATTGCAGTTCATTTCCTGGATTGGCTTTGATCATTTAGTCATAAGCATGCAAATTAAAACCCTGTATATTTAAAACACAAGTTCTTTTAAGTTTGTATGTTGGCAGCTGACATCTTTAATATCATTTGATGGCACGCACAACAGGGTCAAAAGGAGAACTAAAGGTGAGCGACCTCCCCTCTTATAATAAGTGCAACATCATCGCAAAACCACAAAAGTTTCCGACAGCAATGCACCCTGGGAAACACCAGACACCTATAAGTTCGAGTAGATGTTTGCATGCAGTGCCAGAAGACTAAGACGATCAAGTGGTGCTTATTTTGCTGAAGACCACAGACTGTTACTCTGTAAACATCAGCCCACAATAACAATCAAAGCAAAGCCTCGGCAGAAAGGAGACGTAATCCTGCGTGATTCACAATAAATGGTCTAATAACAAGACGTTGACAGTCTTGGCTTTGCACTGCCATCCCTTTGGAATGCCAGAAAAATAAACTGTCCCGTAAAGGACGTCAATGCAACCGTGGCTCTTCATTACTCATTTAGCCTCCCTTCCCTTCTCAGACTCTTTGCTGTTGTGTAAAGTCACTATCAATAGCTCAGGGTTTTGGTAAATTGGGGAGCGGAAGCAGCAGCACCGTATCGCGAGGGGAGCACTCTGCGGCGTTGGGTCGTGCTATTGTTCTGATAAGGGCAGTGAGCGCTAAATCGAGCTCAAGGAAAGGGATGCCGCTCTTTACAGCGTCTCCTTGACCTCACGGGTGTTGTTAAAGTTTCCACTGAGCACTGAGGGAGGAAGTGGCTTTTAACCCCTTGAGAGGAACCACTCTGCGAGACAGGAAAGTGCAAAAGGCTCCGAGACAGTATTTTCCATATCTGCAAGCAATACTTAGCAACATGGCCAACGATTAGTTGTTATTTTCTGAAGGCTAGACAGCCACCATTAGCCCCTCAAGAACCAGGATGCACCCGCAGTCAGTGAAGCCGGCCTTACCACAAACAATGACATGCTTTCGGTGACACCAAAATAAGGGAAAGTATTACTGAATAATTGAAGATGTAAAGCTGCGACCTTTGCTCTGCATGTAAACTGGACTAAGAATTAACTATTTATCTCACATTATGTTGTATATATATATATATACATATAGAGAATATATAACATATATATTGCAACCTTAAAAAACAAAAAAAATTTGATTGATTTGATAGATATAATTTTAGTATTTCTACTTCAAATTTTTAGGTTTCTTTGTAATTAATTATGAAATTTACTAGCAATTTGTGAGTGACAATTATTTCATTTTTATATAGATTTATAATACATAATGCAATATATACACATACACCCATGCATTTGTTTTTCAGGTTTACTGCATATTATTCCATTTTTTTATTTTAAATACTCAGTTAAAAAAACAATAGCAGAGAGGTTTATATCAGGATACAAAGTGTAAAATGACTTGAGTCTGACAAAGACATGAGGTCAGGGCTGGTTACTTTGCTTCAGGCTTGAAAAACTATCTTCAAGTGTGTATTTGTACATATTGTTCATTCTTTTTAAGTAAATGGGCTTTAAATTATGTGATATGCTATAGCGTTGTAGGCTACAGTACTTTTTTACGGGAAAAGGTAAGACATTTCAGATCTGCCTCTGTTTATTGAAATTCCTGAGGTACAAGTTTCCATTGACTCAGGTACATATCTAAATGGCATCAGACCATGTCTGTTCTAAAAAAATGTGCATCTCATAATCTAATAATAATAATAATAATGTAGACTCTTTCATATCTATTAGCTCAACACGTCAGAAATCAAGAGAGTATTTTTTAACATGAATTGCCCATTTTGACAGTTGATAACTAGACTGTCACATTTCTTGACACTCCTTCTCTTTCAAAGTATGTGATAGCTGTTCCTGCTTGACCTGAAACCGGTCTTTTCCGATCAATGACAGGGAAGCTCTTTCACAGAAGCAAGACCTCCCATTAAACTGCCGTGTTACTGCACCCTAATGTACACAAAGGAGTAAAGCTGCTATAAGACGCTAAGCAGAAAGCTGTATCACTCGCTCCTTATGGGATTTGTTGAAATAAAATACACCCTCTTCGCATATTTCCTTGTTTGAAGATGACGTATAATAGAGTTGTGAAGGGCTTGGTCTGCTCTGTGTAAGGGATAATATACACAACATAATAGCTCTGCTTCAGAACCCAGTGAGCTGTCTACTACTGCTTACACAGATAGCATCATAATTATCATATAACCTCACGTTACTGACTGGAAACATTCTACAAGTGCAGCAACTACACAGATATCAGCACAAGAGACTTGACATGCTAGTTTGTTGCTGAGCTAATGCTATGGTTTTTTTAAAAACACAAAAAATGTAATCACACTACACTTTTTTAAAATTCATAATACAGATTGTGTCAAAGCAGCTTTACAGAAAGTAGTAAATTTAACTTAAAAAAAAATAAATTAAATTATGTCTTTTTTAATATATATTGCGATTAATCCAAATAAAATAAAGAAAATCCAAAATAAAAGTTTGTTTACATATATAAAAACATATATATATATATATATATAAAACGTATAAGAATATAAATATATAAATGTATATGCATTTAAATATTTTCACAATATATACTGTATGTGTGTATATTTATACATAAATATACACATTACACATACATATATTATTTAACAAAAACTTTTATTTTGAATGTGATGAATCAGATTAATCATTTGACAGCACTAATAAATTCTATATTTTATTATACAAATATCTAACACATTATAATTTTTATACTTTTATGCAATTAAATGTTTAAATATATATATATATATATATATATATATATATATATGTCTGTGTATATATAATTTAGCATATGTAATTAAACTGACGCATAACGGATTTATATATATATTTATATTAAATATATATTTTTATTTATTTATTTATTTATTTATAGTAATTTTAAATGCATGCTGTTTTAGGCAGCTCGGATGGTTTTGAATCAAAACAAATACCTACTGACCCTCCATTATTTTGTGAATTATACAACTCCATCAAATCATCAAAAAAACCATCAAATCAGTTCCTCGAATCAGCTTGAGTCAGTTATACAGTTGAGTGATGCAGAATTCCATGACTGACCGATCTGAATCAAGTATTCCAGCAAGCCATGTAATAAGGATAGACATGCAGCTTTTAGTTGCAGGCCATGGGTTACGTCTGTGCATCAAAGTCACCACTTCAAGAGAGTATAGCGACATACAGGGGGGCATCAAAGGAGTAGCTCGCTGCTCATTTCCAGGAGCAAACCATTACACTCATCTGTTTCTCAGAAAGACAGGCACAATTGCATTCCTTATCACTGCCAGCTGTGCCAGGAACGGCTCATCATTCTGTGGCTCTTCTTCTTTTTGCTTAATAATTAGTGTTAAATGGAAAAAGTAAAAAAATAAACATTCAACTACACTCAAAAAAACTAGAGGTCTTTCCACCCTTATTAAGTGTAAACAACCACAGACAAGTCGTAGTAAGGTGCTTTCCCCTTTATCGAAGTGTTCTATGATGCATACAAGTGAAGCTTGTTGTTAAAAAAGTGGCCGGCGCAACAAAAAAAAAGGGCCAGTGCACTTCCTGTCTGTTGCATATGAAACGGCTCCCTCCAGCAGCACTGCTGCAGCAAAGAACCCCAGCTGTTTGAACCAGGCATGCCTTGACGTCAGCTGGTCGCCAGGCAACCGTCAACCACAGGGGTGTTACATTTTCCATTGCTCGTAGCCTTCAGATCCTCCAGTGTATCATGCTACAGCACTTGTATGCTCACAGTTGGGGTGATAGAATCAACCTCACACAAAAACTGTTTGTGCTGGGTTAGCTCACACGCCGCTGCAGGAGTGTAAGAGTTCAGAGCAAAGCCACGTTAAGACTGAACAAATACACAGGGCTTGTTTTGTCAGTCTATATCTAGTTGCTGAACAGTTAGACTTTATTTGAACAGCACATACTTTTAGTACATTTTAGACTTTTGGACTCCCAATAAAACTTTCTATGTAGATTTAAGAGCTTAAATGTCAACTTCTGGCTCAACCAACGGTGCAAGTTTGTGGATGGACTTCCTGTTGATGAAATCAGGGTCAAAGTATTTGCTAAATACGTTTTAAACGATTACTATTTTTGCAGTTCCATTTGGTTCCACTAGTAGATTCTAAAGTAAACTACAACTGTAACATAAAGCAAACCCGTTTACTTTTCACTGCACATTACCCCCCTTATAGTGAATGATTTATTTAGATTGTTTGTTTAGCACAGATTTGGAGAAATTTAACATTACATCACTTGCTCCACCAATGGATCCATTGCAGTGGATGGGTGCCGTCAGAATGAGAGCTAATAAAAACATCACAGTAAAAGTAATCCAGTCCATCAATGAATGTTTTTTAAAGTGAAAAGCTGAAAGTTTGTAAGAAACAAATAAATCAATCACTAAGACATTTTTAAAGCTTTTTAACTATTGCTTCTGGCCCAAATAAGTGTCTATTTTCCATAATAACACCTCCTCCTCCTCTCTTGTTGATCTCTCGAATCAAAGTATTTGTTTAGAAATGTTTGGATTGTTTTTACTTGTAAATGGCTTTTGATCAGTGCGTATTTCTCTCCTGATTCTGATGACTTTTTTCACTTGAGAAAGCAAGTTATAAGAAATCTTTATTTGGAAGCAATTGTTGGAATAGATATTTTTTATTTTTTTTACATTAATGAAGTTGTGTGGATTCCTTGTGGATTATTGTGATGTTTAGAATTGTTTAGATTCTCATTCTGATGGCACCCATGTACTACCAATGCTCCCTTTTAGTTTATAACACTCACTTTTTACTATACAATAAATTATGATCTCTAAACGGGTGACAAAATTTTGTATTTTGTGTATCATATCCATGATATTGCTTTAAGACCAACGATAAACAGCCTATGAGTGTTCATTTAGTTTGCACAACTTTTTTGACATGACCATATGTGCCACACACACTATCTCTAGAAAGCTGTCCGCCCACATACTGTAGCCTGCAGCCTACAGCGATCCACAGGCCTAGACTTGTTTCATCATACCTTATTCAAATTCTCACATAAACTTTAAAACCTGTTGGGCTAATTTTACAGCCACAGCTTATTAAACTGCCAATCATTTTAATATAATGTAATATCATTTCAATAATAACCTGATACAATCAATATCAAGGTCTAAAAAGAACAAATTTAGATACCGGTAGTGCAATTTCAAATAAATCAAATAATCTCTAAAAAATAATATAATTACTTTAAGTGTAGTGTGTGTAATAAAATTATTTCTACAGTAAAGCTATGGATTTCAATCAGTTATATTTTAATGGGTTAGTTCATCCCAAAATGAAAGTTCTGTAATTAATTACTCGCCCTCAATTCATTCCAAACCCCTAAGACCCATAAGACCAGATTTTACATTTACTCAATCACTTAAATAGTTTTTATTAATAATTATTTTTTACACTATAATGCATGGATGTATTTCCTTTTAGAAACGAATTAATTCCACTTTATTTATCTTTCCTAATTATAGATATATAATTTTATTCTATTTTGTTTATTATATTGGGTAAATCATTTCAGAAGTTATTTAACTCCATTTATTTTGCTATCCTAACTATACATGATTATATGGTTAGCTGTTTGCATTTAACATTTGGGTTTTTTATGTTACACTCCTATTAGAACAGATCTGCGACATACCAGATGAGATCCGCTGCTTGTTTGAATCATGCAATAAAATGCAGCTCAGAACTGTGGTAAGTAAACAAAAAATGGCAAAGACTTGCAATATAAATGCTTACAGCTTTGCTCACAGCAGGTTTGGTTAGGCTACACTTGCTGTTGGGTTTGCTAGAGCAAGTAACCACAAGCCTCTGTGCAGAGACAGACAAACACACACACACAAGGGTTCTTCCCTCATCTGATTGACACAGGAAAAGGAGACACCAGATCAGGGGAGTTACTGAGCATGCAGAAAAGACTTACACCGGGACACTGGCTATCTAGCATATCTGATCTTCCTTATTAATAGCAACATAATATATGCAAAGCACCAGGAAGAGCATTTTTTTAAGATGTGCATCTATAGTTATTCTAAATATGAATGCATTTTTACACACTACAACCAGTTCGGGTGCATTCCCCAGAAACATCCTTGTAACACACCTTTAAATAGAAGGAAGTGCACAGAAAGTTTCTTCTTGAGAAACTGATCTGTGGCATAGTTTCACTTTCTGCGCTATTCGAAAACATTTGGAGATCCAAAAAAATGACTGAGTTTGCAGTCTCGGTGAAGTGAATCGTACAACAGCTGTCAAAGGAACCGTGCTTGAGGGATCCCCTCTGCTGAGCACATGGGACGTAATTAGCAGTACTAAACCACAACACTCTGCCATTAGTGCTTAAAAGGCAAGCCCACTGGAAACTTTTCTGGGTCACTTGTTTGAACGAAAGCACTGATAACAAGTTTGTGGTTTTTATCACCATTCAATTTTCCGAAGAGCCAGTGCAGCCCACAAAACAGAAACCGTGCTATAAGTGTTTATAGAGTAAAATGAGCACAGATATGTTTATTACTCATGACTTTCACCCCAGACCGTGTTACTGTGAGTGGTGAGAGGCTCAGCAGAACTGTGAAATGTATGATAAACCGTTTTGGAAGAAAGAATGAGATCATAGAAAGTTTTCATGTTTTTAGTGATTTTTTTTTTCTAGTGATAGCCCTTTAAAAAACTTCCTTGTGATGGTCTTGTGATCCCTCAGAGCCTGACAGAACCAGAACTGACATGACCACAGAATATTTCAAGGATAACAAAGCAATGTGAGCCTGAGAGCTTTCCTTTTACACTCTTTAAAACAGAGGCTCTTGGCATCAAGAACCATGGTCGTTTTTTAAAAGGTTCTTTACAGTTTTTTTTAGATTGTTCTTCTTTAGATTGTTCTTCAATTGTTTAAATGTTCTTCAAAATGTTTTTTCTAGGTTCTTTTGCTTATTGAAAGTTTCTTTTGGGAACCAAAAATGGTTCTTCTATGGCATCAATGCAAAAATACCATTTTGAAGCTAAGCTTGCAGAGACAGATATACTTTGCATACATACATAAAAGCACAAGAATGTATTATATATATATATATATATATATATATATATATATAGAGAGAGAGAGAGAGAGAGAGAGAGAGAGTATATATAGAGAATATATTCGTGTGTGAACATAAGCTAGGGATGTTTACTATTTTATTTTATTCAAATAGTCACTTTTTGTCTTTATTAAACAGGACAATTCAGAAGCAGCTGGAAAGTATACTGTACATATAGAGAGAGATTAAACTGTACTAGAATATGACCTTGGACCGTCTTGAACCCAGATGCCTCTGTCTTGGCACAGTTAAGCACAGTCGACTAATCTTTTTTTAAGAAAACCCACATGGATTATTATCCTTATCATTCTGGTTTTAAGTCCAACTGTCACCAATCAAACACATTTCACATACGGATGTAAGTGAAAAAGGGCAAAGCAGGTTAGAATAGAGTGCAAGATTTTCAAGACTTGTATTTTTTAATGTAGTAAGGCAAAATTTTCCTTGTGGGCAGAACTTTGACATATTGCATTTGCAAATATATTTCAGGCAAAAAAGTCTGTTCCCATCATGTCAATACAAATCAAAGAAAAAAACAACAACAGAAAAATTATTTTCAAAACATATTTTACAAATACTTGTCATGCATCTTTTTAAATTCAGGCCAGTAAAGTGAGCAATAGAAAGCTCTATTTAAATGAAACCCAACCACATGCAGCTCTGATGGTTTGTCTGCCCTCCAAAACCAAAGCCATTCCATTGTAAATGCACATGTCCGGGAACAGCAAAGATTCCATCTCAGAAGTTCAAGGCTATCAAGTAATCTCGTCCTTGTGATCACTGTGAATAGTTAAACAATCTTTTATGAGTGCTATCAGATGGTACAATAGGATGTTTGCTCTCCTTCACTGTGTTTATAAGGAACGGACGTCACATAAAGGGACCTGCGGCGTAGAGCCTGTGTGGCAAGCAGAGGCACATTATTCCACAACTTAGTGTGAGGCTGGAGGACTGTGTGACATCCATGTCTAAACAATGAGCTCCTCTGTAACAGCACGCTAGCCACAGGGTCTCTTGATGCGTCTGCAAGCAAGACATGACTAAATTGGCTGGCCCGCACATTCTCACGAGGACAAACATGTCGTAGAGACTAGCGCAACCCCCTAGAAAGTGCGTCACATGTCACTTGTGCAGGATATTATGAGATACAAGATGAATTCTTTATAGCTGCTAATGCTGTTGACCATCAGGTCTCTGTGTTTCATTATTATGAATGATTTTTTCTTTGAAAAGCTAGTAATATACCAGTAAAAAGTCTATTTTCATCTAAACACTTAATTTAGACAAATTATAAATAAGCTTTAGTGTATGGACCCATGGAACAGTTTCTGTCGCTAACTCTATAGACTGCTATTTCTTCCAAACTCTGCTTTTGTACTTTGTTAAAAGGGCGGCCAAATAAAGTCAGAGAAAAAAAGGCCATCTGACAGCAAGACACAGAAGTACCTTTGTATGTGAGAATGTCAACAGTTACTCAGGGTGAATACAGACGAGCCCTGAACAGGAAAGCGCAAGGACAGTGTGAATGCAATGGAGGAAGTCGAGAATACACAACTTGTTGGACTGACCGGTGCGTGTACAAGCTATCATGTAAAATCTATGCCTCTGAAAGCAACTCTGCCAAGCACAGAAACTGTAGACATCTAAAAAAGCATTTGTGATTGATAGCAGCACCTCATTTTGTAAGCGTTCCTGTAGTAAAGCAGTAAAGAATGGCACAACCAACACCAAGGTCATGGGTTCGATTCCCTGTAATGGCTGTAATGCAAGGCCCTTACTGCCTCTGTTAAATTCACAAATATAAGCCACACTTGCTCCCGCAAACTGGAAACCCATCAAACCACTGTGTCTTACAGAATCAAAGTCACCGATTTCAAAGAGGGACAGGTTGTCAGAGCTTTGGAACAAAAGTTAGTGCACTGCACCAAACATGTGTGAACATGTAGAACCATGCCTGGACCTAGACAGCTGGACCTGTCTAGCTTCCTGTACACACCCAGAAAAAAATGTACAAAAGTATACCTTTAAGGGGACAATACCTTGTCACTGGGAAAGTACCCTTATAAGGACAACTTACTTCCCCCTTTAAGAAGAAAAGTAGCACTTTTAGGGTGCCTACTACTCCTCTAAGGTGCTAAGATGCACCTTTTTAAGATACAATGGCATAAATGACATAAAGGTGCAATATTACACATTCTTTTCTGATTCTGTATTTTCCTTTAAATTATCCACTATCCTGTATGAGAAAGCCAACAAATTAAGAATAAAAGAAAACAGCATATAACAGGTGGTCTTACCGCTTTCTGTTGTGTCTGCAGAAAGGCTGGAGACCGTTCTGTGTCACTGGAAATGTCATCCTCTGATTCCTCCCAGGAAGAGGAGAATCCCGTTGACGAGGCAGAAGAAGAGGAGAGCTTCCTCAGAGCTCTGTAAGGTTGAGGACTAACCTGGGGCTCCTTGCCCTCCCCACTGACATCCATGCCGTGGTCCGTAATAATGACAGCAGGGATGGAGCCCACCTCTGGATTGACCCCGTCGGGCTCTGCCTGGGTTTCTTTTGCCTCAGCTCCCTCCTTTGTCAAACATGTCTCAGTCCAAGATGCTGAGCACTTGTTGGACTCTGCTAAAGTCCTGGAGTGATTGTCTGTAGAGCTGTCAGCTTTGCTCTTAGTTCCTGCTGATGTGCTCTCAAGTGGGCCGCCCTCTTCTGTATTTGGGTCAGCCCCGTTCTTCTCTTCATCGCTGACCTGCAGCCCCTCCTCCATGCCAAAGAAGCACTTTCCATTTTGCAGTTCTTTGGGGATCCCTGTTGAGTGCTCCTTGTTCTGCGTCACAAGTGTTTCCTCTGGGTTTAAGGAGAGATTAGCAAGTTGGAAAGGGACAGT
Source organism: Enteromius unitaeniatus (assembly GCA_032359435.1). Classification (NCBI taxonomy): domain Eukaryota; kingdom Metazoa; phylum Chordata; class Actinopteri; order Cypriniformes; family Cyprinidae; genus Enteromius; species Enteromius unitaeniatus. Next base: position 2,054,381 of record JAUMHI010000023.1, read on the forward strand.
TTTTCTGGAAATCCGTGGGCTTCGTTGAGTCTCTCGGCTGTGAGCCTGAGCCGATATTTGGGCCTCAAACAGGTCCACCTTCTTGTTCACCTCCACATTCTGCAGTTCCTTGTGGCGCTCGAGTTGCTGAGCAGCACGCCGTTCTTCGTTCTCCTGTTCTTCCTCCAGGCCAGACCCGCTCAGTCTTCGCACACGACTTCCCACATGCACGCCTAACGATTCCGGCCGTCGACATGGTGAATGCGTCCTTTGGCAACTGGAGCCAGTATTTGTCGGGAAGACGAAGGATTTTCCTGGTGACCCAGGACTCAGGCTGCCAGGGCTATATTGACCTCCGCTGCTTCCCAGCACCGGGCTAAATGTAGAACGACTGGGCACTGGGAGCACAGGCCTTCCTGTCCGAGGGCTGCTCTTATTGGTCAGGTTATTGGGGTTCATCATTATCAGGCTGTTCAGAGCATAAGCTGCCATAGTGGCAGACTGACTCTGTCCGTTTTTGCTCCCATTTAGGTCTACTCATCCAAAGTCCACTGGCCTTTGGAGCCAACCATTGTTAGGAGAAACCAAGGAAAGCTGACACGTACAATAAAATACAATTCCAGACTTCTTTCCTCATTCACATATTATATCCACCACTGGTTCATGCTTTAGCAGGGTGCTGAAACGAAGCACAAAGAGATGGTTTAAATAGTCAATAATATAAAGTTTCAATGGTTAGCGTACTGTTGTGCAAAACACTGAATGTGATGGCTTTGATAACAAGCAAGTAACTTCAACAAAAGTGAGGGCATTTCAGAAATGCAAAAGTGCTAATTGTGAACACTTCTGCTGAAATACAGACAAAAATACGTCTCACGTAAATGCCTTGCTGATCACCAATAATTTTTATAATTGTGTTGGTTTTGATTGCGATCAAGATGTTTCCGTTGGCCTCTGCAGTGAGGCACTGGCAATTGTTTTAGCAAGTTTTGCTTGTCCTCATTTATTTATCTGAATAATCTTTACTAAATTACACTGTTTATACAGTCGGGGGAGTCTACATATTATGAACCCACAGTTTTCAGTGTGTCCGACAAAATAACTTTTTCCATTTGCAGAAACATTGACAGAGCGGATCAAATATAACCTTTCAACATAACCTTTTATGTCTTCGTCTGGAAAAAAGAAGTTGTAATTGAATACAACTTCATGCAAAAAAAAAGAAATATTACAAATACCATAACCCTCATATCACATTTAATTTGACTTGCCAGTCTGTAAACGAAAGATAACAGTGCACATCAATTCTCTAATACCAAAAAAGTACCTTTGTCTTTTCACTGTGCTAACAGTGATGCTTGCGAGGCCTGAACCCTGCTGATGTTAAGCATCTTAATAGAAAACAGTCAGTGAGGTGTCCATTAGCTGCTTCCATTTATAGCAAAAGCTACGACATGGGAAAAAGTTTAGTTTAACTGGTGCATTGAAATTTGATTAACACAAAAGCTAAGGCAAATGATTTCATAATGAACCAGAACAATTTCCAGTAAGTTTTCCAAGTAGGACTAATTATTTTTGCAGCTGAGCCAAATGAACCGAGGATCAACACACCCAAAGAAAGCAGAAAAATATATGTGTATAGAAACTGTTTAGTTGCAAATATATCATTTTCCTAAACACTCTGTCAAGATGCTCACCTTTCAGCGACCATATGCGAATTAAAACATCCACCTCTTCAGCATGAATTCAATCGTTTGATTAAATAACGATGCCTTTTGTAAAGTCAAGATAAACATCACATGCTTGACTAAGAAGTCAGGTGGGACAGACACATTGTGCCCTGCATTTTAACTTGAGGGGGAGAGGTCAAAGCTGGAATGCACCTCCTCTCTTTTAACCCAACCACCACCCTTTTAAGTGACTTCAACGGTCCATTATTGCTCTGACAATTCAAATGCATCTTGAGGCATCCCACGTCACTGGTGTACCACACTGTTTGTGTTTCACAGCAAGTGTGATGTCTAAAAGCTGTTCATCATAACAGAGTCTCATTACACAGCAGAGAGCTAATATTAACTAATACGACTAACTAAAATGACTTTCGTGATGCTTTAAGCATCTCAATAAAAGCCCTTCACTGAACAGCCCACTCTCTGGCATTCACTGAATTTGAATGAGCTGGAAAACACGTGGTGACTCTCTTGTGAACTCACTACAAGAATTTGCCACATTCTTATTCCATGAAGATGATATTCCATTGGGAGTATCACTTGTTAACTAACATATAAGTACTTATACATAAATAATATTAGTCCATAATAAGAACATAAATGGGGAGTGAAGCTCAAAATAAAACTTCATCCAAGTTCTTGCAGAGGTAGAGGTAGAACACATGCATATACACTCACATCTTACATGTAGTGTATATTTAGCAGTTTTTCTATATTTTAATCAGCTTTCAGAACAGCGGTACCCAAGACATGCACTTTCTATTGTATTGGCATCACAAGATGTCTTAAGAACCCCTTAATAACACCCCGAATGGAAAACACTTACATTATTACAGATATCTGCAACGCTCCGTACACTTCGTTAAGTCGGATAGCTCATTCTGACTCTTTTAAGTCTCCTCTTTCATGTAGACGTTTCTAAAAAAGTCTACTTTTTCAGCATGTCACACCAAAGTCGGATGCTTACCTACAAGTCCCCTTGTTTCAGACGCTGTTGTTTAAATTGTCTGTGAAGCGCGGATTCGCAACACGTAGTAGAATAATAACTTGAGCTGCTCCGCTACTGTTACGTTCCAAGAGTTCTTTCGCCAATTTAAATCAATGTAGCTGTGTTACTTTGTATCACAAGAGCTGCTCGACACCTCGCGTCAGAGCCGTATGTTTGTTTAATGTACAAAAGGCAGGAAGGAAGTTAAAATGACAGTGAGTCTGAATTCAACGGAACAGGCTGAGCCTCCCTGAGCTCTTTCGCACGTTGAGCACAAGGAAAAGAATAAGGCTTGATGTAAGACTTCAGCTCAGAACTGTTTGTTTTATTACTTTATTTACTAGAACAGAATTGCTGAATTTCAAATGAGTTTTGTTTACACGTCATTTTCAATTCAAAAGTTTGCACGCACTTGACAATGTATGTTTTTATCTCGAAATGTTTGAGGCGACATAAAACATAAACATAAAACATGCGAATATCAATAGAATTCATATTTATTAATTGTATTACATTGTATTGTATTAGTCTATATTCGTGTATTTTTATTTTTGTAAATGCATTTTTATTTCTAAAATATATATATATATATATATATATAGGCTATATATAATTTATATTAATATTATTTCTATTTAGTTTTAAGTGTGTATATGAGTTATATATATATATATGTACCCACTTTAAAATGTTTAATATTAGTATTAAGATATATATCAGCGTATCATGTTTTTATGCAACAAAGATATTTGATTCTTAATTTAATGTTTAGTAATTTTTTTAATCCGTAATATATTTCCATCCTTGCTATTAAAGACTATGTAGGTATGTGTTATATGTGCTGATATTATTAGTGAAAGTTAAATAGTAATTGTAGTGTGAATAACTCACCAACTGAGCAGAAGGAGGCTTTTAGAAGTCAGTGGAAATGTCTTCTCTGATGTATGCTCATGAAAACCCCATAAAAACAGGCCTAGACTCTGTCAGAGGTCAGAAATGATGATATGAAGCCAGTTCTTCAACTGGGACAGACCTGCTGATTTTCTCTCTGATGCCCTGATGACCAGCCCCACCGAACAAAGGAAAGTGTATCATATGCACCGGTAAAGTGGATGGAAAATATAATGCTTCAGTGGCCACTCTGATTTGAATGAGACAGGCTTGCAGATAGGTGGTATGAAAATTAATTTTCCATCCTCTATGATTGAGACGGGGTGCATGACCATGTGCAATAGCAAGATTCCTTCTTCAAAGTATAGAGCTGTCTCTGAGATCTTTCGAAGTTTCAGGATATGGGCAACATGTGAGCCCTCAAGCCAACATAATTCATTTCCACCAACATTTCCCTATCAACTGTAGCGGCTATAAAGTCATGTCCGTGCAATCGTAGAGCTCATATATATGAATTTCAAATGAGTTAGGAAGAAATCAGCTATACCAGCATTAAACTTAAAAAGTGTTAGGACTGAGAAGTTGCACAATGACAGTCTTGCATTAAAACATGATCGTTACAATTACTTGAGAATAATTGAGTATTGCATTGGTTGATGATTCAGCCTTGCAGAAGCAGAAGTGTGAGAAATTGTCTCTATGAAGCTTTACATATATCTAAACTTATTATGTTGATGCACCTTTGCAAATGCTTGTTTTCCCACACATTTTGTAATAATACAAATGTATCAATTGTAATGTATCAAAGTAGCTTACTGTATGTCAACATATTGTACAGTAGCCTATGCTTCATAAGTTTATGCTTTACAAAGTTTAACGTCCAGCTTCATCTGGAAAAAGTGAAACTTTTTTTTTAAATGCAGGCCAGACAACCACAATTTGGTCAACATGGAACAGCAGACTAAACTATGGGCAAACAGCTTTATTTATATAGATATAGATAGCGTGCACCCAATTAAATAAATAAACAAACAACTTAAAATGCATAATTATCATCTAACATTTGAGCTCACTACTCATCACAGAATCAAAATATACATGAAATGTGTTCCACCTAGTGGTGAAAAACAGCAAATGCAAAAGCTACATATTATATAGCTAGTTATTATCAGTCTATTGTTATTATATGTAGACTCACTTTTTTCCCTCACAAATACACTAGTATAAATATATGTATAATTATTTTTTGTTATTGCTGTTTCATTCAGATACACTCTTTTCAGTTTCTGTGAATTATTTTGGGGGAATAATCACCTCCGTGTGCGTTCAGGCCCACCGAAGATTTCTAATTCTAGGGATTTTATACCACTAGATGGCGGTAAAAGAGCAAATATGGGCGTTGTGTTGTTTTGAAAGAAAGTTACGCCTTATTTCAGCATTATAATTTGTTAAAAACTGCAGTAGGTGACTGTTTAATACTCGCAATGCAACTGCTTGTGAATAACTAATATTAAACAATGATCGCAATTAAATGATTAATGATAGATAATTATTTTTGCTCCCCAAAACTTTGCTATTGAAGTGCATCATGCGCTATTTACTTTCGCTTGATATAATGTTAAAATCCCTTTTGTTTTTATTAGATAAAATGTTTTGTCCTTCGTCAGCATATATAGGGTCAACTTCAGTTGAGTGAAGAAGAAAAGAACCAATTAAATTGCAGATAAAGTTTCTAAGCACCGCCTTCTTATGCTGACGCGCTCAATGAGCAGCCAATAGCAGCCGGCTGGAGGAGGGGCTAAACAGCTCTGACACGCACACTTGAGAAGGGTAAACAGCTCTCACCTCATGGACGCAGATCCAGCGCGAAAAGAGAGCTGGACATTGAACTCAGCCACATATTTGCCAATTCTGGAGGTAAGTACCAATGAAGCTCGTTTCTTAGTACGAAGAAACTTATATTTAAGTTGTATTTAAGTATTGATGGATAATGTGGAATGAAAAGAGCTAGGGTTGTTTTTAAGTAACGTGTACTTTAGACGCTGGCTAACAGACGTGCAAAACACACGTGCCGTCTTTTGCATGTTTTCATCTGGATGCTAACAGTATTGCGTACTTCTGTAATATTTCTTTGCATAGATTGGCGAGGTTACACGTGCATTGTGCATGTGTTTGACCCTGTTCACGTGGTCATGAGAACATTATGTAGTAGCTTTTAAATATTCCTTTAAAAACAACTCTGCGTATAGTAATATCGCATTCAATGCATTGCTTGTTGGTAACGTTATGCAAAACTCTGCCAAAGCACAAGGCCTGTTTACTCTACATATTCTCTTTTCCTCTTTAATGCTTTAGGCTTGCAGGTGAAATTTTGTGCCAGAAATCTCGCAGAACAGTACGCGTTGGCATAACTTTAGATGTAGCATGTATGATTTTTTTTGTTATCAGTATTTTGTCTAAACCTATGAGAAGAGAAGAAAGATAATGCATGTTGAATTAAGTTCTGTTGCAAACTAGCATAATCAGACTTCTAAAAAGAAATGCTTAAAACTACAAATAAACAGTTTGCCAGCGAAGTAGTATGTTAGTGTTATTAATGATATATTTCCTTGTGTGTGTGTGAATATATATATATATATATATATATATATGTATATATGTGTGTGTGTGTGTATATATTATTTTAAAAAAAGTAATTCACGAATATCCTCCTGAAGTACATTTGTCTAATTTTAAGGTTATTTAGATCATTTTAAAGGAAAATGGAACTAGAATCATAATAATACTGACTAAATAAAATAAGATTTTTTTTTTGCAGGCCATTCTGTGCAGTTAACAAAGCAAGCTCAGAGATGTGTTAATGTGTTAACTAAATGCAATAAAGGCAGCTGTTGTGGAGAGCACCTCCTCGTAAGCCTTAAGCCAAATCTTTGTTTATAATCTTTTTTTGCAGAGCTGCTTGGATACTAAATGTCAGCACCGGCCTAGACTTTAACTTGAGTGACCCGACTGAAGGTCACACAATTAATGTAGCTTGTTTTGATTTTGCATCAATGCTTCACTGCAAAAGCAATTCATGCATCATGCAGATGACAATTAAATCCCCCGAATAATTGCTTATTTGAATACATTCATGTAAATAAGGGCTTTATTTATGTTTAATTATTTTAAAATGCATATGAATGTAGATTTAGTCTATAAGATGCTGAATTGGTGGTTTTAGCGTATGTTCATGTATTATCATATTTGATTTTGTTTTATAGATGCAATAAATTCATACATTTATGTATAATTATTATCAGCCACAGTTGTGTCAACATTCCTGTTAGCATATTATTAACTAGGAACCACGTGCCACGGTTTTTAGTTCAGTTACTCGCAACCTGACCTCAACCATACAAACAGAAAGAAAATGGGTGTTTCCCCTAACTAATTGTCTGATTGGCTGTGATTTGCTTGTGTTGTTTAGGTTCACTCATGCTAGCATGGCCTCTTAGTGATTTCCTGCCACAAGACCTGCATCTCGAAGCATATTTCAAACTGTCACCACTCATATTCTCATGCTATATGACATAACAGCTGCGATCTCCTTGCTAAAATGGCTGACATTTGTTCCTTGTTTCATGGTTATCTGCCTGACACCTCAATGTGTGATGTATTAAGAGGCCTGTCCTGTTTTGGGGAGGAGCGGCTATTGTTATGCCTGTGAAGGAAATGAGAGGACGTTGACAGTTGAAAGATATGAGACGGGCTGCGATTGTCTGTAGAACGTCATGTGTAGTCTTTAATATCATACACAGGCGGCATTTCGTTGACTCGAGGCATCGTGGGTGAAATATATTCTTTGCAGAAATGTTGTTTTAAAGGAATAGTTCACCCAAAAATGTAAATTCTGTCATCATTTTACTCGCCAAACCTGTATGACTTTCTTAGAAGATATTTTGAATCCAGGCTGTTCTGGGTCACCAGTGACTTCCATAGTATATATTTTTTTCCTTTCAAAAATACCCTTTTTAAACGGCATTGGTAATTGTGCCACAGTTGGTCTCTTGAACTTTGGCAAAGTTTTCCTTTGTTAACCAGCAGAGTGTTTAGTGTTTGCAATAAGCATTGTTAGTTTGACCTGCTTAATTTCTCTGTGGCAAATATGCAGATATGTCCAGGCATGTGCGGCGTCTCTCAGGTGTAACAGTACTGAATGTTGGTGTATTGCCAAACCACACTTGGTTGACTAGATTGGGGTACAAAACAAGGGCTTACACATATTTGAACATTGAAAGTGTGTTAACAAGCGTTTATTTACATCAGTAGAGCATTGTTCACTTGGAGTGCATTGTTTATCATGAATTTCATTGTACGTTGCTAAGGCTAATCCTCATAAACATTGTAGTTTATAATTTTCGCAAGCATTTTTTAAATAGTTTTCATATTTGGCATCTTTTCCTATCAAAATGCATGCTGTGAATGCCAAAACACACCGTTGGAGGCAGTGTGTAAATATGATTAGCAAAACTTCAGACTCGGTGTGCAAAAACTAGTAATGTTAAGTACCTAAAATCATGTTTATTGCGGACTGTATTTGAAATGTAAACAGAATACTTCCTTGTTTTCTAATGTTACACCTTCCTGTTGGCTGTTGAGGAATGATCATATTGCAAAATTAGGTATTCGACTACAGTGTTACGGAACATTGAATTTTGACCTGTTTTTGCACATGAGGTGTGTTTATATTGTGCCAAGTTGCTCAAGGTCTTTTTGAGAGCTTTTTCCTTGTAGGCAAACCTTTAGCTCAGGAAAGAGGCCAAGTTTAAATCTCTTTATTTACAGGAGAGTCAAGCTCTCATCCAGCCCCTCCCCTCTGTTAAGCTTATTTGTGTCTGCTCTGAAGCCTCAGAGTTTACTAGTGCAGAACTCCTTGTGTTTTCCACCTTGCTATGTAAGTAAAGAGTTTTTAAAGTGAGGAGCTGACAGAATACAAAATGACCTATTCATCAGGAAGCTTTACAAGGGCGCTCGGACCGAATCGCAAATTCTCTTCATGCGCTTCTTGTGATTCACTGTGTCTGCAGCCGCTTTGTAAGACAGTTAGTCATTGGTTAAAGGTTTTGACATTTGTCTCATCGTGAAAGCGTTTAACCTTTGATAGCGCTGCCAAGAACTGTGATAACAGCTGTTTTGTTGATGGCTGACACTCTGGGGTTGATGTTTGAAGAGATGACACGAGTCACTATTAAATATATAAGGATGTACAATGCATTATTGTAGATGTTTTTGTTTGCATTTTACACTCCTGACTACATTGCTTTTGTGTCTTTGCAGTAACAAAAAAATTATACATTTGTGCTGCTTTATTTTTCAATATTTTTTCATGAGTCAAAAAAGTTCAAAACAAGCATGTCATTTTTAATCAATTTAATACTTTGACTAAAAGCCTTTATTTCTTTCCGAAACAAATTTACTGACTGAAAGTTTTGAACGGTGATAATATTCTACCATAATATTCTTTGAAACACCTGTAAATATCATGAATGCTATTATGGTAATCATTCTGTACAATGGTAGCATGATTGTACTATAGTAACATGTTTGTTTTTCTTTCCATTTTGAACACCATAAAATAAGTGTGACTGCTTTCTACCATCTTTGTCAACTTAAAAACGGTTGAGGCTATTGAATCACTTCCTTTTCTCCTGTATAGTAGGTGTAAAGAGGAACCAACATGGCAGGCGACATGTTGTTGCTGATGAGAGGTCTAGCCAAGCTAAGCCAGGCTGTGATCGAGACTCAGGCCAGCTCTCTGCGCGGTAGTGGCTTTCAAGTTGTGAGCCAGAGCATGCAAATGACGGCTGAACAGGGCATGAGCGTGGCTATGCAGAAGATCCAGGTGGGTACCTCTAGAAATGGTATTAGTTTCTATATAAAATGGATAGTTCTGGCTATAAATTTAGATTGGATGATAGATAGAAATGTTTGATGCTGTTGTAAAATAGTCAGTGCACCTGTGACAATGCATCAATTAAATTCTGTAGTAATGAGACAGGTTGCGACAAAGCATTTTAAATTGATTTTATTTAGTAAAAAAAACCTAAAAATAAAGTGCCCTTCTGAATACAAACATATCCTCAAGAAATATCATGTTGGGAAAATTGAGATACATATTTAGCAAATTAGAATGATTTCTGAAGGATCATGTGCCGAAAATTCCCAGGAATTGGTCATTTTAAAATATATTAAAATAGTTATATCAAATTTCACAATATTAGTTTTTCCTTAATTTTTGATCTTATAAATGCAGCCTCTGTGAGCATAACTTAAAAAAAATAAAAAATAAAAATAACCAAAAAAAAAAAAACAATCATTCTTACCTTGAAGAAATATATAATTATAACAATATTAATTACTGCCGTGTCTTATTTCCTTGAAAATAGCATAAGATGCTGACATGGGATTAAATAAAAATACTGCTACTAATTATTTATTTGCCTATTTTAATTATTATAATTTTATTATTACACATAGAACATGAACTTCTTAACTGTGTTGCTTTTTTAAAAATCCCATAAACGGCAATAAGCCATCCAAAGCTGTTTTTGTTGGGTTTTTGTTTTTTTTACCAAGGCGTTTTTGTGACTCATTGCTTTGGATTATTATGGTAACATGCATCTGTTATTCACCAATTAATCACCAGTATGGTTTTGTCTAATCCAGCGTGCATAATAACGGTGTTGGGTTACACCTCTGTTGTTTTTCTCCACAACACATCTTAGGTATAATAACTCCAACAATACGATTATGCAAATGAAATTTAGGCCTACCTGAAGATTGGATTACTGCCTTCAGAGCGTAGGAGCACAGTGTGTGCTGCCAAGCTATTTATTCTATCAAAGCCTCTGGAACTGATGCATGTTTGAAATGTCCTTATCAGACATCAGAAATGCATACCTCATCACTTATTATAAATTGTGAATCATATTGTGTCTAAAAGCGCATGAATTATAGCATTTGTTTATTTCAGATCTGAAAGCATATATAATAAAAGATGTTTTGTTTTTTTTGTTGTCGTTTAGGAGTTCACAGGTGGTCAGCAGAGTGTCTCTGATTTCAACACAGACATGGACTCCAAGTATGACTTCACAGCTTCAGAGGAGAACTTTGAGAGGCCATCACAGGGAGGTTTGGACAGTGATTCAGTTTTCAGGGACGCTAACACAGGTGCTGCACACACATACAGCCAGGCCTCAGGAAAGTCAAAGCTGTTTGACGGTTACAAGGACCCTACAAGCCAGTTTACTGGGCAAACGCGGTCCTATCACCAGGACCATTCTTCTGTGGGAGGCATCACAGCTGAAGACATAGAAAAAGCCAGGGAGGCGAAGCGAAACAGCTCCAAACCACATAAACAAATGGTACAGGCGACCTTTTCCAATCCTTCATCACCCATAAATAACTAGACATTTGTTTCATCTATATATATATATATATATATATATATATATGTCATGCATTACAGAGGATAATAGTTGCAATGCAACTTGCTTGTTATCCCTAAAATAAGTAGTTTATTTATATAAGAGCACCCTAGTGGACAAAAAACTAACTTCCATAAAAAATAAAAAAAAACAGTTTTCGTGCTAATTATACTACATATAGATTAACATTTATGTGCTTAATAAAAATACCCTGCACCTATACCTAATAAATTAGGTATTTTTATAATTATTTGTAAAGAAGTAGTGTTGAGGTCCTTACTTAATGAATACTTGACTCTGCTAAAGTGTGACAATTGCAAATATATTTAAGGTAACCTTTAAATAGCGTGCATTTGTAGACTAATATTGTCCAGAGAACATACAATCTTTATTAATAGTGATATTAAAATTTAAGATTTAAAATAAGATTTTAGCCATAATATTGAGAAATGTGCATTGTGTAATACAGAAATACTTCAAATAAAGTTTAATTATAACTTTATTATAAACTAAATTAAATATATAAATTGTATAATTATAATTGTGTATCAGTACTTTTTATGTTATTTGTCAATACACATGTTAATGGATTTGAAGTAGCCTATATTTGATAATTAATTCAATGTATTTTAAAGAAATTTTGTAGTGTAGATGGTTTTATTAGACATACATTTGTGGTGCATGATGAGCCATCAGTATTTTAGGTCCATTATGCCAGAAAAGAAAGACTACATTTTAAATATATGTATCAGTAAAAATCTGTTTTAAGAAAACACTAGCACATATAGGCCTGCTTTCGTAGACTAGGCTTAGTTAAGCCAGGATTAGGGCCTAGTTCAATTTGGACATTTAAGTAATTTTTATAAACACTCCTCAAAAAAAGCATTACTGGTGTGCATCTTAAGACAAAACAAGATCTGCAAGTTTCTTTCAGCTGAAACTGCTCAGATTTGCATTTAGTCTAGGACTTGGCTTAAAGGTAGCGTATGTAAGAAATGTATTGTAATAATCATAAAATGTCTCTGTTATGTTCAACAGAACTGAATTGAATTGTGCGCAGATGACATTTCATCTATGTAAAATGCTGCCAAGCATCAGTGGTGCACTTTGCATATTATTGGCATAGATTTGCCGCCATAGCAGTGGACCTGCACTGTCATCATTTTGATCAGAGTGTGGGGATTCTGATGGGGAGAAGTCCTCCACTTCCACACTGCTCTCAGAACCGCTGTAGCTGCTGCTCTCGGTGTCGCTGTCCATCTTGCCAACGTGTGTGTGTTTACATTGTCGGTGTGCAAATTAGATAAATTTATTCACTTATTATCACTCCCCCTTTAATGCAGTCTCCGCCTTGTCTCGACACTCTACCCCCAGTGAACAACGCCCCTTTTCAGA
>JAUMHI010000023.1:2076642-2108405 GCA_032359435.1 Enteromius unitaeniatus
ACTGTTCTTGAATGCCTCAGCCAGAGCCCTGACTTAAACCCAATTAAGCATCTCTGCAGAGACCTAAAAATGTCTGCCAACCTTTACCATCCAACCTGACAGAACTGGAGAGGATCTGCAAGGGGGAATGGCAGAGGATCCCCAAATCCAGGTGTGAAAAACTTGTTGCACCTTTTCCAAAAAGACTCATGGCTGCATTAGATCAAAAGGGTGCTTCTACTGAATGCTTAGTACCATGTGATATTTCAGTTTTTCTTTTTTAATAAATCTTAAAAAAATATCACCAATTCTGTGTTTTTCTGTCAATATGGGGTACTGTGTGTACATTAATGAGGAAAAAAATTAACTTTAAATGATTTTAGCAAATGGCTGCAATATAACAATGTAAAATGTGTGTGTGTGTATATATATATATATATATTTTATTTATTTTTTAATTGGTATTAAACTAATTTAATTATTATTTTATTTTTCTCCAAGTGAATCTTCAATTGTTCTTTCTCTAATTTGTTAATGTCACCTTTGGAATGTTTTACATAGATGACTTTCATTTTGCTGTGACTATTTTGGTTATTATTGTGTTATTTATTATGTTTACCTGCCCTTAAACACGGCCTGGTGCCATTTATTTATTTTTTTTGTCCTAATCTGACTACACTCTTGAAGAGAAATGTGGTTGAAAGGTTTTTCACAGAGATGCCATAGAAGAACCATATTTGTTTCCACATACCATATTTGGTTGTTATAATCTGGAGAACCTTTTTTCGCCACAAAGAAGGTTCTTTATGGAACAATTTAGACAAAAAAAGGTTCTTCTATGGCATTTTTTTTATAGTGTATTTTATTTCCTTCCTGTTAAAGACGTTCCACCAAGGCCATAGAGGCAGCAATTGCAGCACGCCAGTGGAAGAAAGCATTGCACATACTGGAGCTACAGGAGGACAAGACCGCTGCCAAATATTACCTGAAAATAGCTCAGCACTATGCTTCTGTGCAGGAGTTTGAGGTAAAAAAAAAAAAACACACACACATTCCAGTAAAATATTAACAAATGATCTCACATTTCTAAAAACATAATCTGGATTGAGTCTTTGTTGGCTAATTATGTTTCTCTGAACTACAGGTGGCAGAACGTCTGTTTGTGAAGGGAGATCATACCAAAAATGCTATTGATATGTACACTCAGGCTGGGCGATGGGAACAAGCTCATAAGGTCAGTTTAACATTGTGCCCCTCTGCAATAATACTGATAAACTACACATTTATTAATAATAGCTGTATATAGTAGTAGTATTTTTGTTTATGATAAAATGCCTTCGGTTCCATATACTGTATTTACATGGAAAGAGAGAACTGACTTTTTTAGAACCTAAGGTGGCCTCTTTTGACTTTGGCCAAAAAGCGACTGCATAGCAACCACCAAGAACACTCAAGCAATTGCATAGCAACATGCTAACAAATCAGTGTGTAGTGGTAATTATAAATTGGATGGATGGAGAACTGCAATTGTTTTTTTTTCTTCATTCAAATCATGAACAATTAACATTTTAATTATTACTAATCATCACCAATTTACATTTGAATCATGTATCATTTTGTTCCCCTCTCTTGTTATCAATCTGTCCTTCTCCTACACAGCTTGCTGTGAAGTGCATGTCACAAGAGGATGTGTCTGCCCTCTACATCAGCAGAGCACAAGAGTTAGAGAAAGAGGGGAAGTACAAGGAAGCCGAAAGGTAAAAACATACACATAAACACTGTTGTTTTTCTAATCTGAGAAGTTTCACTCATTTCAGTCACTTTTCATTTTTAAATTCTATCTGTTTTTAGGCTTTTTACCACAGTAGATGAACCGGACTTGGCCATCACCATGTATAAGAAGAACAAAATGTACGACGACATGATCCGTTTAGTCGCTGTTTATCACAAAGACCTGCTGCAGGAAACGCACATTCACCTTGCTAAGGTTCAAGAGGACATTTGCGCCACTCTTTTATTCTTCCTGTTCATATTTAGCTACATAACACATTTGGCCCAAATCTCTTTTGGGCCGGTTTTGCTCAGTAGATCCTTCACTTGTTCTGAGTTCTGTGTTTGTGTTTATCACAGGAGCTGGAGGCTGAATCTAGGTTTCAGGAAGCGGAGTATCATTACCTAGAGGGTCAGGACTGGAAAGCTGCCGTAAACATGTACAGAGTCAATGATATGTGGGAGGAAGCGTATCGGGTATGTGCACACTACATTATCTTATATGATACTAGAGTTGATATAACGTAGAAAGTAGAAAGCTTGAAACATTTAAAAATCCACTCTATGTCTTTGCAACAGATAGCAAAGACCCATGGAGGAGCGAGTGCCCATAAGCAAGTGGCCTATCTGTGGGCAAAAAATCTTGGAGGAGAGGCAGCAGTTAAGATGCTCAACAAATTTGGTTTTCTGGAAACTGCCATTGACTTTGCTGCTGATAACTAGTAAGTCTCTGTTAGGACTTAATGGTTCAAACGCTATTCAGGTATAATTGGTGCATACAGATAACAGTTCACCAATGCATAGTACAGTTGGCTTTGAAACACTCTGTCTTTTTTAGTGCATTTGACTTTGCCTTTGAGTTGGCGCGACTCGCCATGAAACAGAAGATTCCTGATATTCATCTCAAAAATGCCATGTTCCTCGAGGACCAGGTATGAGGAGAAATTATTCCTCTTTTCTACACTGTTAATGCCTATGGCTTCAACCAAATGCGTGTGTGAATGTGAAATAGACAAAGACAACTAAAATGGTCCACTTTCAAGGTCAGGACTGTGAATGCATATTCTGAGGTCTTTTCACTTTTCATGTCTGATTTGGTCTTTATAATGCAGATTGCAGTGTGAGCATTAAATGTTTATGGCTTTGTAAGTTTTTTTTTTTTCCTATAGCATATTTGAATAAAATGTATAGCAATTATAAATATAATAATTTAAAATATTTATATATCATATAAAATAATAAATATAAAAATGCTGGTAAAATATGCAAATTACCAGCCATTGTAGCAAATGGGCAAAAATTTATTCTTGCAAAATGCTAAATCTATGCAATTTTGAAAATATTGTTGTATTAAAATTTATGATGACATTTTAACCTTTTAATTTACTTTAAAACAGGCCTGCACAGAGTTTTTTGTTATAATTAATAACCAGACCTAGAGTTTATTATTCTCATTATTAATGGTGCACAGCTAAATTGTAATTTTTAACTTTTAAGGGTAAATTCAATGAGGCTGAGACTGAGTTCATCAAAGCCGGGAAACCCAAGGAGGCTGTGCTAATGTGAGTGAGCTTTCATGTCATTATTTCCTTCCCCAGTACACAGAGACCACTCTATAGGGTGGATTGCATCGCTTCAATACTTTTTGTGAGCATAGATTAGCGATTTTATGCTCTTTTTCACATTACAAGCAATGAGTAGCTGGAAGCAGGTGGCATTAGGATTGAGAGTGTTTGATTTGTAGATCTCACGGAGGAGTGGTGTACTGGTACTTTGCTGCTTTGCAGTGAGTCAAAGATGACTCCAAGAAATCATGTTGTTAATGAACTAAGTCCCTTTTTTAAGTATTATAATTACAAAGAAAATACTGAACCTTATGCTTAATAAAAACAATGAAGTAAGAAAAAGAAACTAAAAAACCTAACATGTGCTTTGCAGTGAATAAAAAGGGAATAGGTCAGTTATTTCATGGCTAGTTATAAAATACATGATTAAAAATCTTATAATATGGGTGACCGTGTCTCTGTTTCTATTGTAGGCACGTCCATAACAAGGACTGGAGTAATGCCCAGAGAGTGGCAGAGGCTCATGATCCGGAAAGTGTGGCAGACATTCTAGTGAGCCAAGCCAAGTTCTGTTTTGACCAGAAGGAATTCCAAAAAGCTGAGGCCTTTCTTCTCAGGGCCCAAAGGCCAGAGCTAGCAATTAAATACTACAAAGTAAGAGCCCTTAAAGCACAATCAAACATGGACAATAAAACAGAAATCTTCTTTACGATGTTGTTGATGCCTTTAACAACAACAATGCTGTAGTCATCTTCACCCTGAAACACACAGAGATCTAAACTTTCTGAACATTAAGAGGAATCAGGGCAGCTACTTTTAGTTTAATTTGATCAAACTTTTAATGGATTGTTCACGCAAAAATTTAATGTGAGGGTGTCCATATGATTGGAGTCAAACACAAAAGATGTTGTTTTATAATTCGTTTTAATGATATTTTATCTGACTGTAAAAATTATCCTTGAGTTTTTCATTGTTTTTCTCAATTGTACATGATCTTTCTTTAGAACAATCCCTAATTATTTAGACCAGATGAAGATTAGTATTTTACATATTTGTTTTTTTAAATATACATAATAATAATAATAATGGAACTGAATTATATAAAAAAATAATTCAAAAATAATTTTCAATTGAATTTTAATATTAAATTAAAAAATGTATCAAAATGATTCCAACTTTAAATCATGACAGGAATAGAGTTAATTAATTAAAAAAGACTGTAAAACTGATCACAATTAGATTTAAAAAAAATGTTAGTTTGCATATTAAAAGCTTTGTATGAACAAATGTAAGATTTCGTGTCATTGGCTAAATATGAGTATTAAGTTATGCAGGCTTTGAAGTACCATATTTCTCTTATTCAGGATGCTGGGATGTGGACTGATGCAATGCGGATCTGTAAAGACTATTTGCCCAGCAAGCTGAGCGTCCTTCAAAAGGAATATGAAAGCGAGGGCAACTGGTACTATCCGTTTCTTTTTTTTTCCGTCTTACTTTCATATGTGTCTCATTTGCTATATCAGAAAATCTTCCCTTGTTTATTGTTCTTCAGAAACTAGGGCTCTGCAGTTGTGCAGAAAAACTAAAAGCTCTGAACTACATTCGGATCCTCTTTTCGTTGCTTGGCTTCCCTCCTTTATTAGAACATGGCAGCTTTTTATCCTAAATTAAATCCATAATGAGCAGCTCATTAACGCGCAGACACGCAGCAAATCCGTCTCCACTGATAATTTTCCTATTTTTAATGACTTGTGGGAAAACATCAAAGACTTTTTTGCTGTCTTCCCTGGGAAGAAAAGGAGAAACATTTTGCATAGTCAGTTGAAGGCCCACTCAGCAGTAATATAGGCTTCTGTATCATTAACCTATTTTCAATCAAGATTTTGAACTTTCTTGACATACTGTGTTTATAATTGACTCTACTGGTCACTTTATTATCCCAGAGGTATTTTTTTTATAGTATAGTATGTATAGGATGTGTGTACCTTCCCTGTTGAAGGTACAAATGACCAACTAAAGATTCTTCAAAACGTAGCTAACCAGCCTATGCTGATTTTTTTTCTGCAGGGTTCAGTCATGTGGCTTTGTTCTTGCCTGTCAATTGCGCTAAATTTTACTTTCCAGTTGTATAAAGCAGAAAGTGGTTGAGTGCTTGCCTTCACAGCTGAGAAATTCAATTCACTTTCTGCAGTTTTAAAGCCACCATTGCTAAAACATTAAAGCACACAAAACATGGTACTAGATTTTTTCAAGCTGAAGGGTTTTCATGTAGCTTTCGTAGTCATTAACCACCAGGTCATTCCAAGACTTGAAGTAGGAAAGTCTGAAGACCTTTAATAAATAGGGGTTTCGACCCTTTATTCAAAATGAACTATCTAGCCAGCAATAATAAAAGGCTAGTATTTTCTATCGTTTTTCTTCCCATGAGTACTATGGCGTGAATAGTGGCGGAAATAAACATGTCTTACAAGTCCAAGAGAAATAGAGGTATATGTGTGTGTTTACAGGGGTGTGGAAGGTATGGTTGAGCAGGCTAAGGAGTGGGAACAGACAGGAGAATATGCCAGAGCCGTTGACTGCTATCTGAAAGTGAATGACTCGTCTAACATGGACTTGCTGATGAAGTGTTGGATGAAGGTAAAGTTCAGACTCACAGACACCTGACTCCATGTTCAAGTTCATTTTTATTTAATTTTCTCTTTAGTGCCAGATCACAACAGAAGTCATTTAAAGTTATCTTTTTTTATAGAACTGATCTATACCTTGTTTTATCAAACAAAAAGCATTATATTATTTATCTCATTTACACAACTACAAGTCATTTCTCTCTTTACATTACGCTGCATTCTCTGTATTGCGCACAGTGCATTTCCGCTCCCAATCCACACACACACACACTCACAAGTAAGCATACTTCCACTCCCACAAATATGTGTCAATATTAAACCAAAAAATATGAATTCTGTGTGTCTCTGTGTTGGTGTAGACTCATGGTTTTGTTTATTATACTGTATACTGAAGTGATTCTTCTGGTGATTAACATCTGCTGTTTCACTAAATGAGGATATAAATGGAGTACATGAATAATATCTCCAGAACTGCTCAGAGAGTTTCTTTTAGAGCCTTTGACTGTTTAATTTAAGTAAATCTGTCCTCATAAAATATACACAGAACTGTAAAAAAAGTTTGGTTTAAGTTGACATTGCGGCAGAAATATGTTACTATTGTTCAGTAGAATGTATATAGTAGGCTACTACAAAAAATATCAAAACCTTATTTTTAAGGAATAATCAAACAGTATTCCTTCAATGTTTTAACTGTAAAATTAAATCCCCTTTATTTTCCAAAAATAAAATTAAATCTTCATTACCTAAAAGACAATGCCTTATGACTTAAAAAATGTAAATAGACAACACAGAAGGCTATTGTAAGAATAAATTAAGCTTGTTTGTATACTTTCAGATAATTAGACATGCTAACACAGATTATATAAATTAATTTAGATAAGCTTTTTGATTAATAACATTTAATTTAACCATTAAAAGGAGTCCAGAAAAATGACAAATTAAAAAAAAATATTTAAGACTAAACATTGCATTTTCATCTACATCCCTTTTTTTCCATTAAATGTTTATTATTTTGCTAGAAGGTCTTGCAAAAATTAGTTTTTGCTCCATTGGTAGAGACAGAATACTGTTATATTAAACTAAATAATTGTTTAAATATAAATAATAAATAAATGAATTAATTAACTGTGAAGAAGTGATCTATGAACCTAAATTAGCTAACAATTAACTACATGTGAATTATCTGAACATGAAAATGTTTATTTGCTTCTAAAGCACAGTCTTCTCATCTTTTCATGTTCTCCAGGCAGCAGAATTGGCCATTAAATTTTTATCTCATGACAAGGCTGTGGACATCAGTCAGATGGTCGGGCCACGCCTGATTCAGCTCAGGAAGTACAATGAGGTATGTTTCTTTTATTTCGTTTTTCAGGCAAGGATCACATTAAGTATCTAAAACTCTGTATTTGACATTGACATTTTGTCTTTTTTTCCCTCACAGATTCAGTTATGAACAGAAATCCTTTCCTTTTTATTCCTCCTGAGTATTGTGTTTTGAGTGTGGCACACCAAGAGGAAATAGTGTTTTCAGTGTGCGAGTATATATAGTGTATGACACAAAAGCAATGTGACCACACAAAAAGCTCACAGACTTCATCTATTCTTCGGCGTCCTCGAGCCATGGACCTATTGAGATACAAAATTATTTTGTTTTGTTTTGTTTTTTTTCAGGCTGCTGAACTCTACCTCAACATGGACCTCATTAAGAACGCCATAGACGCATTCATTGAGGGAGAAGAATGGAACAAAGCTAAAAGAGTGGCCAAGGAGCTTGATCCAAGGTGAGCCCTTAGCAGACTGGTCACCCCTAACAACGCTACAGCCAACAATTTGAGAGGGAGGTAGTGAATTCACTCGACATGAATTGCACGACAGCACAAGGCCGAAGAGATGCAGATGGCCTTCGCGGGTTCATCTCTGACTGTCTTATATTTCTTGTGGGGAAAAATAGGATTTGGAATCAATTTCGGTTGTGCATGAGGTGTATTTTTAAGTAGAATATATATTAATGTCTTATTGCAAATACTGTGATGTCACTCCCTATAAGAATTTGCCGTTTTTGAGCTTTTATGACATTTCCTCTCTTCACAGGCTAGAGGAATATGTGGACAAACGCTACAAAGAGCACCTAAAAAATCAAGGCAAAGTTGACTCTGTAAGTTCAGCTTATCAAATGAATTTGTTTATTTTACACCTTTATTATTAGAGATATTACAGAGAGGACGTCAAGTGATTGGTCAAGGTCTGGCTGCTTTGTCTTGGCCAGCTCGCCTGCTGGTAGAGGCTGGAACTACATCATAATGAAAAAAACTTTTCCTCATAAATGATTACAAAATTGCTACACTATTGATAATAGACAATTTTTATAGATAATTTTTTACATTTACTTAAATTTAAATGTGTTATTATTTTTACATTCAATTAAAACCTAAATTAAACCACAAATTAAGGACTGAAATAGAGACAACATTTTATGAATCACTATTTATTTTATTTTGATAACATTTATTAATATATAGCAGGCAGCATATAAATATAAACATATCTTTGTATTGTAGTAATGTTTGTACGATAAAGAAATAGACCATGAGAAGCTACTAATGATACTAATAAAAATATCAGCCATGGTTGTGATGAAAACATAATTATTTATTATTATTAACATTTTTAATGTTTATTACTAAATTATTCATAAATGTTAATTAATGTTTTTTTAATTATTATTTTTTTTATTAATTTTATATTCTAATTACAGCTTTTCAATATTCATTCATTATTATTATTATTATTGTCATGGTTATTTATTAAATACTTTTTTATTAAATATATAATTTTATTAAATGTATATTTATAGATATATTTAACATGGTTCATTTTTATATTATTCATATTTTATATATATATATATATATAAAATTAATGACTGAAAAAGAGCCACAATTTTATGAATCACAGTTTTATTTTAATGACTTACATTTTAAGTGTATTGCAAGCAACATTTAAATCTAAATATAACATATATCATGTGTGGCCACTGGCTGATTTTTTTTTTTAGGACTCCTGAAAGCTTGATGTTGACTTATTTTTCCCTGCCTTGTGCTTCTGACATCACAACCAAGGATAGTTGCCATTGAGATAAATGAGAATATCAGATACCTTTCTCCAGGTATTGTAGATCACCTTGGGAGAGCGAAAGGGAACAGGATTGTTAATCAAACTCTGTCGCCCACATGAGCAGCATCATGGCTCAAAATGTCAAAACTGCTAGTTGTCAGAATCCTGTTTAAGTTCAAACAAATAAAAACTATTTGCCAGCAGTGGAAGTTGAGGTTAAAGAATGCATTAAATGAGCATAACACCGCAGACTGCAGCTCCTCCGCTCTGGTACTTCATTGTTTTCAGTTATTGTTGGGAGGAGAGAAAAATGGAGACGATTGGCTTGATTCAATTTAGAATAACAGATATGAGTCACCAAATTGATGTGAGCGCTTGCCTCTCACTGTAATGCTTCACTGGCAGTTTGGTTACAATCACAGAATGATGCGGGTCAGGGCTTTTTATTGAAAGGAAGACACTACAGTATGTTAACGAGGAAACTAGTTTAATGTACACGTACATAATAAAATGCAGGCAGTCATGAATGTCCTATATCATACATTGTTGTGTTTGAATGAGAACAATTGTGTTTTGTTTTTTGTTTTTTTCATCATTTTGGCCGCATTAAAGCAATGGGCAATAATAAGCTGCTTTAAACACTTATTGTTATGAATAATACTAACAATATGACTAATAATTACAGTCATTGTTATTATTTATGTAATTATTTATTACTATTAATATTTTTAATGTTTATTATTTTTTTATGTTTATTTATTATTTATTATTTTTTTACTTTAAGAATGCAATCATATAATAAAATCTTCTGAATGGTCATGCTTATTTATTACATTTAGAAATATAATTATGGTTTCTTTTGATAATATTAATATTAGATTTTTAATAATAATTCTATAATAATCATTTATCATAAGTTTGGTGTTTTTAGGACTAGTTTCATTTATTTTCAATCCTAATTTGTCAGTATTCATTTTCTCTTTATTTTTTGTCAGTATTTAATTATTATAAAATATATTAATAAAAATAATAATATAAAATATGAGTTATATATATATATATAAAGTTATAAGTTAATTAAGTATAAGATGTATTATTAAGGATCCTATAATCTAAACAATTGTGTTGTTAATAATAATAATAATTTGCATAGTTATTTGTTTTTAGATTTTTAATACTAAAATTATTAGTGCTGTCAAATGATTAATAATTTAGTTTGACAGCACTAAATATTATGATTAATATTTATCATGTTTTTAATATTACAATATTATTATATTTATAACGTTATTAAATGTTATTAAATTTCAATTGTTTTTTCTATATTTTTAATTAGTTGGTTGGAGTAGATGTGGTGGCTGCCCTTGACATGTACGCTGAGAGAGGACAGTGGGAGAAATGCATCGATACGGCCTCAAAACAGGTGCCAAATCATCTGCCCCCCCCCAGACACGTCAGTGTGGAATCATGGCAGGATTTTCACACAGTATCTGCCTTTCCCTTCTCCAACAGAATTTTAAGGTCCTGCACAAGTACATCGCTCTGTACGCCACTCACCTGATCAAAGAGGGCGAGACAGAGAAAGTACTCAACCTTTACACTCAGCATGGCGTTCCAGCTTATTCACAGGTACATCCAGTCACGTCTGGATAATGAATCAAACTCTTTATTTTTCAAACAAAGTAAAATGATAAAAAATCTCCTTCAAGCATAAGGGCTTTTGGATTTCAACAGAAACCTCTTCCCATCCTTCTTGCAGAACTTCAACATCTACAAGCGGATGTTCCTGGAGCTGGTGAGCTTAAGGGACCGGGATTGTTCAGAAGCTTATCGCATGTGGGCCGAACTAAGGGACGTCCTTCTACTGCTGGTGAGCTCTGGGTTACTATGATGGCTTATACATGGGAAATGATTTAGCCGGTATTGATTCTATAGTGAAGTGGGAAATCTTACTGTATCTCTGTTCTGTTCAGTGTGAAAACCTGACCAAGTCTTCAGAAGCTAATTCTCCAGCCCATGAAGAGTTTGAGCAGATGCTGCTGGTTGCTCACTATTACGCCACCCGCTCTGCAGCCAAAGGCATTGACCAGCTGGTGTGTATATACTTCACAGCAGATCTTTGTTGTGTGTTTTTCATATGCATTTTTATATCACATAAACATATTTAATATAACCGTCACTACCGTTCAAAAGTTATTTTTTTAACTTAGTGTTTGCTGTGAAGGCTAACAGTGGCATGTAGCTTTAAAGTTATAAACATGGTTTATTTTGATAACATTAATATTAATATATTTTTATTGTAATTCTGTAATAATAATTTATAAAAATGTTAATATTTTTTGGAATAGTTTGAATTATTTTAAATCATAATTTGTCGGTAATAGTCAAAAAATATTTAACATTTTAGATTAATTATTTAATAAAAAAGTGACATTTATAATGTTATAAAATATTTTAAATAAAACTATTAAGCAATTATTAACTACATTTTTTTGAGCATCAAATCAGCATATTAAAGTAATTTCTGAAGGATCATGTCGCACCGCAGTTGCTGCTGAAAATTCAGCTTTTACATCACAGGGAAAAAAAATACACTTCAAGATATATTAAAATAGAAAACTGTTTACTTTCACAATGTTACTGTTTTATTCTATTTTTGATCAATTGCTTTTAAAAAGTTTCTGCTGTTGTAAAAACAAGTCATTATAACCTACTGAAATGTAACATTTTTAATGCTAAAAATAATTAATAAAAGTTAAAAGTGTTGTAAATGCCTTGTCATATTGTCTTTCAAATGTGTAATCACCCTGTCATCAAACCTGATATAAGAAGTTGCGATAGGAGTGTGTATTTCATCATTCAAAAACATTTCATACTTCACCCTTATGTCATCTGTGTCACTGTAATTTTGGATGTGTGCAGAGCTCTGTGGCGGCCAAGTTGTCCATCTCTCTCCTGAGGCACACCGAGCTCATTCCAGCTGACAAGGCCTTTTATGAGGCCGGCCTGGCAGCCAAGGTGAACTCACAGTGAGCCCAGCTCCAAACACACACACTCCCTCATTCATGTGAGACAGAGAACAGGATGGCAGCTAAGAGCCCTGGGAAATTGGCTTAATTCTCTTCTGTTTGCTCCAGTAAGAGCTCACAGCAAGTGTGAATAATTTGATTCTCAAAGCAGTTCGAGTTGCCTCGTTTGTGAAGACGAAGTGGCGATGTGTCCTCTTTCTGGGTTTTTTTTTTTTTACCATTTCTTTTCATTTTTAATTTGAGCTTCTTCAGTTCTATGTCGCTGATGAATATTTCTCATGCAGGCTGTGGAATGGGAGAACATGGCTTTTATCTTCCTCAACCGCTTTTTGGATTTGGCTGATGTAAGTAAAGACTTTAGATTGTGTGTGCAGTCTGATGTGTGTCTTTCGAATGAAACAAACTTAAATATTAATATTATATTGGAGGATTGAAGGATCACGTGACACTTAAGAGTAATGACTGCACAAATTCAGCATTGCCATCACATAAACAAATGGTATTTTAAAATAGAAAACATTTGTTTTAAATTGTAGTAATATTTGACAATTTTACTGTTTTTATTGTTTGCATGTTTGATTGAATAATCACGTTGAGCTAAGCAAAAGATACTTTTTAAAAAAAAGTATTAAAAACATTGTAGCACACCCAGACTTCTGCAGAGAAATGTACCTTTATAAGGAAACTGGTTTCAGACAGACTTCCAAGACCTCATAATGTCATATCTAATAATCTAAAATAAATTAAGTCACTATTTATAACAACAGTGCTTATTGCTAAGTAGAAATGAAAATTAACATTTATAAATAATGTACTGCTTTCAACTGCTCCTTTAAATGCTATTCTTGTCTCTTTTTTTGCTGTTTCTAATAACATTCTTTAAATGACCTCATTTCAGCAATTGTTGTACATTTTCAGGGCATTGACGAGGGCACATTGGACGCTTTAGATCACACAGACTTCCAGGACACGGATATCCCATTCGAAGTCCCTGTACCTTCAAAGCTACATGTCTCTGTAAGCCTCCTCCACAAACACTGGGCTGGTGTATTTATGTATTTATCTTTTTTACCCTTTGTGTAAACTCTTCCCATTGGCTGAGTTTCAGGTGGAGAAGAGGGAGGAGATTAGGGAGTGGGTTCTGACAGTGTCCATGGACCAGCGGGTGGAGCAGGTGCTGCCGAAGGATGAGAGGGGCACGTATGAAGCCTCCCTAGTGGCTGCCGGCACTGGCATCCGCTCGCTACCCTGCGTCATCACAGGTGAGGCAATCGGTTATGAAGCAATGATCTTTTAAAGAGACAGTTCACCCAGAAATGAAAATTCTGTCCTTAACTCAGCCTCGTGTCTTTACAAAACTATGACTTTCTTCTGTGGAACACAGATATGAGATATGAGATATGAAGATATGAGTTTTTTTCATGCAGTGATAGTAGGCCCCTTAACTTCTATTGTAAAAACAGCTAAAGCATTCCTCAAAATGTTTCCTTTTGTGTTAACAGAGAATGAGCGACTTGAAGGTAGCTCATGACAGAATTTTATTTTTGGGTGACCTGTTACTTTAGATGTGTAATTATAAAACACAAAAGTGTCTTTATTTGTCTTCTTTTTATTTGGAACACAGGTTACCCTGTCCTACGCAATAAAATTGAGTTCAAAAGACCAGGGATGGCAGCAAATAAAGATGACTGGAATAAATTCTTGATGGCTACAAAGGTACAAGTTA
The DNA here is from genome assembly GCA_032359435.1 of Enteromius unitaeniatus. Classification (NCBI taxonomy): domain Eukaryota; kingdom Metazoa; phylum Chordata; class Actinopteri; order Cypriniformes; family Cyprinidae; genus Enteromius; species Enteromius unitaeniatus. The sequence goes on from JAUMHI010000023.1 coordinate 2,090,453, forward strand.
GTCATTGTTACATCTGAGCTTTCACAATTACTCTTCAATCACACCAAAGTCGTTTGATTTATAATTAATTTGTTCTCTTGATCAAAAGTTAACACCCAGGACTAAATTTATCAGTGTGTGTTTTGTTGAAGTAAATGTAAATGCTCTCTTTCGATGTATTTCATCATCGTTTTTTTTGTTTTTTTGTTTTTTCCCTTGTGGGTGCATTTGCAATTTTTGCATTACTTCACAGTTTGTCCCATCCATCCTGCCTGGGGTCGCCTGCGGTGCTTTGATCATGATTGCTTGTTTTTGTTTCACCCTTTAGACCACTCACAGTCCAGAATGTCAAGATGTGCTGAAATTTATCACACAGTGGTGCGGAGGTCTCCCTTCAGCTGGATATTCCTTCCACTAAGACCGGGGGAAGGTGCACAATATCTATTTCTCTATCTGTCGTCATCCTGTTCTTCACTTTCTCGTATTCACCTCCCAGCTGTTCTACTTAAACATTTATACAGCCTTTTTCATTCTCTTTTCCTAAGGCAGCGTTCACTTCTCGGTCATCATTCCCTGACCGTTTTATAATAGCTCAAGTATCATAAGGTCAGTGCCTGAAGGTCATTTAATGTGTGTTAAATATGCAGAAAGCCTTTGAAATATTTTCATGTGAACATAATCTGTAAGTAACTGTACTCCACTAGTTCTTATAAATAAACACTAAATAAAAATGAACACATAATAAAGATTGTCAGCGTTCTTATGGATATTTGTATGAGGATATTTGAAATGAACATTCAGCCAAAATAAAAGACTTATTGTTGATTTGTTAGGAGTGAGAACATATGCCTGTTGTGCATGATACAGTGTAGTCTAGTGTAGTTTATTTTTATGTGTAATGATCAGCTGGTTTATGATAATTAATAGTCACCTGTCAAACAACGCCACCTTGTGGAGACCATAACGTGTTGGGGTGAAAGAGGACGCTCACACTTGTGGCCCTGATACAATCTTCACTTCTCATGATGTAAGAATAATGTTCCTTAAAAACACATTCAACTATAAGGCATCATTATACTGCCATATTTTAATATGTAAAAATAAGCATAAAAGAAACTAGCAGACATGTGGGTGGTTTTGATTTTAATTTCTAGTTATTATAGGACTGGATGGTTCGTAGTTGAATTGCTTGTATGAAAAGAAAAGACAGTACAGAAAAAAAAACTGCCGCAAGGAATGATTAATGGGGGTCAGACCCACTAAATATGCCTGAACAAGCAAAGTCAAAAGGTTTGGGAGTCAGGGTTAGTTAAAGCACGCTTATTTGTGTAGCATATATGTCGGTTTTAGTCAGAACTGTAGGCATCAAGCTGAAAAACTGAAGGTAAGCATAGTGACGGTCGGCTGTTTTCGATAGATATTCTTTGTAAACGCGTTTTGACGATAAATCATTACAGGGCTGATGTAATTATGCCTTAATGTGTTATAGATGTACATAACAAGTGCACCACAAAAGCTTTTCTGATGAGCGACGTTTATCTTACCGAGGGTGGCGCGAAATGGCAATTCCAGTGTCCTCGACAGAAAATAAATGTTAAAAAATACATGTTAACCTTTTAGCAGATGTTAAATTCTTCAAGAACTCGTGCGCTTTAAATAAACCGGATCATTTGCACGCTGGACAGGAACCAAACGAGTACGATCGGTCTTGCTCATCTCATCAAATCAATACCAATTAACTACCCTGTATGTGCTCATAAAAATACGTTTTCTGAACGTATTATATTTTTAATATTTGCGCTTTTGAACGTTATGCTTTCAATTCAACGCAAATGCCACTGAAATAACATGCTTCGTGTCCCCGCGTCCTTCAAGAATCAACATTTACAAAAATTACCAGCCCGCTGATTGAAATACAGGGGCAGCTGAATTTAATCTGCGACCTAAATATTCTTTTGATGAAAAATGCTAATGTAGGCCACACCTCTGCCTAATGAGGCTGATCTGACATTATGCAGTGTCCTTACATACCCTTTAAGGGATGTAGATGTTTCGACAAGGCCGCACGCGGTTCGAGTCTCAGGAAGGGCATGTTGCTAAAAGCCGGAAAACTCTGTGTTCAGTATCATTTCTCATTTTTCTCTGCTGTTATGTGTCATATTAAAGCAATGCTTCGGTGTTGCATCAGTGCAAAGCCCTTTATGACACGATTGAGAAATGAAAACTCCAGCCTTGGCAGTCTAGTAATGCACTCGTGTTTCTAAAACGATATCTTGATTGTCTCCACTTTATTGGTGTGAATTGTCTGGACGCTTCGCCTAATCTGTAAACGCATGGAGCCTTACATAGTTTCTAGAAGCGGAAGAAGGCCTGCAAGTGCTGTAGCCTACTGAGGTTAAATATGTTTTATAATAACATTTACACTTCTTGCGGAAATATGCATAACCCTTGACTTGTAGTCTCGCGGACGAAAGAGATTACAGTTCGTTTGGTGCAGAAGTTGATACGGTACTGAATTCATTAATGACGCAACATGTTTTCTTTGCTGAATATAGGCCTAAATTTACGCGTTTATCTAATGAAATGACGTTTAATTGTCCTTTTTAATTACAAAAGCGATTTGGCACAAGCCTATAGGCCTTCGTTTCCAAAAGCAACCATTATATGACCTTGAGGTTCACTGAATAGGGTGTAAGGAACACGAGGATGATACAACGATCTGGGTGTGCAGATCTGTCTCTAGAAATGAACATCTCTCATGAGGGGAAGATTAAAAATTACACAACTGCTGGAATTCATGGCATGTTTAGGACGCTTCGGTTTGTATCTTATACCGGAATAGAAACGTGTTGTTTATACTCTTTGTCTTAATGATGCATGCTCTTCAAATCAGTGTTTTTATGTTAGGTCTAAAAATTAAAAAATAAAATAATCCCAGAGGCTACAAAAGATTATCTAAAATTGCAGGATGGAAAAAGTTCCTATAGTATAAAACGATTCTTCTACAGGCCGTGTGTGCCTTTTTGCTTGCATTTTTGCCACGCCAAATACAATTTTGGCGTCATTTTGATTTTATTTGTACATTAAATATTGCTTAAAGTACGGTTAAAAAGCTCGCGGCCTGCATCTTAATTTTTGAATTAATGTAAAAAAAAATAATAATAAAATAAGTGCTGACAGATGTAAGATTATGATTTCAATAAAATAAAAAGTTTTAATAACGAAAAAAGACCATGTCTTAAATGTTCTGATTCATCGAAATGTGAAGTGGCAAATATTGCGTGTAAAAAGAAAAAGAAATTAATGTCTGCTTAGTAAATATTTGATTTTATTGACAGGCTAAAATTATTTACACACTCATAAATACAATACAAAGGTACATGATCAGTATTTTCAGTGCCCTTATGATGACACATGACACCTGCTGTCATCCTGAACCTTCAGAAATATATAAGATATCAGCGCGCTATGTTTCATTTAGTTGTCACTGTAGGCCTCACAACTTTTCTATCCATATTATTCTTCATCTTCTCCCGAAGACATCGTGTCCCCGCACAGGTCTGCCAGTGAGACTATTTCTAAATTATAATCGTCCCTTAAAAAGACAGTAAATAATAGGTTAGGCTACAGCAGACCTTAAGTTTTAAACTCGCGAACACACAATGACGCTTCGCAGTAGTCCGTGACGCGCTGTTCTGCGCAACACAAAATTATGGAAGAACGCAATGAAATATTAAAGAGGAGTTTGGCCGCATTGACGCGTCGGCTCGCATCGTTTTCCTTCATAAAGAAAAATAAGAACTGCCATGCACCGCAAAGCACGGGCTATATGCGCTGTGCTGTTATAAAAACAGTCCTCGATGATATTTGCCATCTCTCTTGGCATTCACCGCGTGCCTTAATTGTATGGACATTTAAATCAAGGTCCGCTGTGAACACGAAGAAAAGCAGGCCTGTTTGCAACCACAATGTTCTGAATCGCACAACTAGGCTACAGCAAATATGCTGCACCAAAATTTCTACGTCCTCCTCCGGCTGGTGCAGCATCAGCATCCAACACCGCACAGAGCATCATGCATCCCTAAAGCATCTGTGCATCAAATCAGAATTCAAGCAAGCGTTCCCATGTATTACATTACCTATTTTTCCGAACGCGTTATTTCCACAGGACGACGCGCATCTCCCCTTCAAGTGTTCAAGGTGCAACATAAGGCCCGAGTGATGGCAATAAAAAGAAAGCGCTCAGTGGCTTGCTGCAGTTGGTCCCTTGCTCAACTCCCATGAGATATAAAAAAAAATAGTAGAGGGCCCATCTGGCTCCTCACCAGCTTTGTCAAGTCTTGCATACGCTAAAATGCTAATGACCTAGATAGCTCATGCAAAATGCAGCAGAGGTAAGAAAGAAGGGGGAAACTGTGGGACTAAAGCAGAGACACCGCCGCCTCTTGTGGGGGGTCGGGCGGGGTATATATTAGTAGGTGGGGGCAGTTGAAAGCACCTGCATCAGGAGGGGGTAAACTAAATATTGGGGAAAAAAAGTGGAGGGCACCATTTGTCAAAGCCAACCTTGCACCATACACAGAAAGGAAAATTCCCCGCAAATAGGATTTTAATTAGGCGAGCCCTTCAGTGACGTCCATTCACTCTGAAAATCAAAGAACCTATTAATATAGCCCGGCATCATTTGATACAGTGGCACCTCAATGCATTTACAGTCATATGCGCTAGAAGAAGGAAAAAAAGAAACATGCTTTAGTAACACAGACGCAGTTGGTTGAGGTTAACAATTCGTATAAACAATGCACATCGATTTCATCAAAACTTACACAAATACACCTCGCGAAGCAGGATATAAATAATAGGTTTTTTTTTATCCCCCGAGATAATAAGTGTCCATAAATCCAGTTTGGGGGGGAAAACGTCCACAAGGCAGTCGGGTGCAGAAGAGCGTCCTTCCAAAAGCATCAACTGTTCCGCACGGTTTTGCGCACCTTGATGCTGTAGGATGCGACAGAAATCATTTCCGCTTACAGTGTTGCATCACTCAAATTTCTTCAAGATTAACGAAAAAAAACAACAAAAGCTAGCAGAAAAGAGCATGTTGGAAGCATATAGCCAGAGCTGAAGGTTTCGGCGCTCGTAAGCAGAGTCGGTCATCATGTGAAATGGTGTGATGCAGAGCGCGATCTGACAGAGAGGAGGAGAGCAGCCCAGTTTATCACACACACACTGAAGCTCTCCGTCCTGCTCCTCTGTTCCCTTCCCTTCAGAGAGGATTAGACTCTGGTGGAAAGAGGTGGCATCTGTCGGGTTACTAAACATTAGCCGTTTGTTTGGAAAATAGTTTCACGATGCACGTGTTTTGTTTTTATTATTTATTAGGAATGTCGAAACAAAGCATTTCTATTCATTTCTTGATGCACAAGCTGCAATTCATGACTTCTCAAACTCGTTTTTAATCTCAAGAACAACAAACTATTTCAAATTGGACGGTTTTTTTTTACAGTCTAACCCCAATACGAAGATGTCTGAAGCTCTTAGGGAATGCGTATCGGCAAATAAGCACCTTTAGGAAATAAGGCCGTCTATCCCATTGACTGTTCATTCTTCGGCGTAAACGTTTTCACGTGAAATAAATATTTTGTTAACACCGCAGTAAACCCTTAGAAAGTATTAGTTCATCAAATTGTGTCCAAAAAAAGAAGGCCGGCTCCATATGGCCTGTCATCTGCGCGTTGAGTCCCATCCCCCACCGCGCTCATCTCATCCCTGCTGCATTGATTTATCGTCGAACACTGATTTATCTTTATCCCTTTCTCGTTTTATTGCTACACAACAACTCCAAATCTAAATTTGCTTTGGGATTGAACCCCACAACAGCCCGCCAGGCTTACTTTAAAAATGCGCAGGCCGGAGTATTGGACCAACGCACAAATTATTCAGCGATTTTAAATGTAGTTTATCATTTTATTCGCCTCGCTTCGTTCGAATTGTCTTTGTAGTTACTTGGCATCTACCTTAAAATGTTATGAAGACGTTTGTATAAACTACGAATCTCTAAATGCCCTCGAAAGACGTAACGTCGCTATGCGTGTCTATCCATATGCTTTGTATTGTTTAGGTTACTTGGTTTGAGGTCAGCAGAGGTCTCCTGATCCTCTCTTGTGCCGCACGCGTGGCTCGAACAAACACATTCGACACGCGGTGAACTCCAGATGGTAAAGCTTTTCAATCCACCCTTATGCTGACGACACATGGATAAAGACACTGTCTCTGAGTGCTGCAGACAGCCAACACCTTCAAGGGCCCGGGAATATCATCTGATTAAACAAAGAAGTGTCTACATGCTGTTTTCTGTCTGTTTGTAACGTATTGCAGATATCCATTGGCTTATAAACTATTATTAATACTGTGGCTAGCCTAGTGTTATTAGAAAATCCTAAACACTTTTCCATCAATCCATATCCTAAATTCACATAAATTGCAATGCAATTGGATTAAGTCATTTTCCTAAACTCATTTTGAACACTTTTTCTACGCCGACAAGACTTTACGTTTACGTAAGTTTAAGGAGAGCTACCCATAAATAATAATAATAAAGTGACACAAGCGCATTCATTAATATGAGAGTTTAAACACTAAATACTATATATTGGTGCATAAAACACGTGTTTCACGCTACGTTTTTTTCGACAGCTACGTTTTAATGTAAAATAGCATTTGAGATTATCGCACCACGCGTATATCTTTATAAATCAAGTGCAAACACACATGAGTAGCTTTACATTTTTTTTTATTAAGAACATATTCCAAGTGAAACTTTCTTGAATCGCTCAGGACGGAACGTCCTCCAACACGGCAGTAACTACGGAGCGGTTTGACCAGGTGTACTTACAATATATATAACCAGATAGTTAACTAGCACGCCCTCGTGCAATTGTTACACAAGTACATCGCGTGCGGCGGGTTAGTGCTCATGGTCGCGCGGACTTCCGTGCGTTTGGTTTGGCGTTATTTTGTCCAAAGCAGAATGGGAGATATGTCCTCCAAAATACGAATACCGTCTCCGGAGGAAGCGCTACCTGGAAGAGAGCGGAGCATTAAAGTGTCAGGTATGGTGGTGTGAATGTGTCTTTTCTCAGTTCACATGCTAACGCGGCTATCAGCTGTCAAAACAAAGGCGGTGCCTTAACGTTTCCAGCCACGGTGAGATGGATACAGTGTTATAGGGCAAGACACTGGGACCTCAGCGTGCTTGTGCAGGAGAAAACTAAGCCGAGTCCTCTGTGGTCGAGGAAACGGGTGGCTTTGTTTTGTTTTTCCTTGATCTGTGCGACGCGCATGCGCAGTGCTACACTTACGTATAATCGTCATTTTGTTTATTCCAGACATGCAGAAAGCCAATATTATTTACTCATATTTGGCTACTCGATGATCAACTCATATGTTTTGGTATGACACACCCTATAGAACCTAATTACATCTTATTCAGCCCTTTTCATTTTTATCAGTTTTTCAATTTAGGTAAAGCAAAATGTTTTCAGAGTAAGTATTTTTTTACTGAGTAATATCCCCAACGCTCTTGGCATCAAATATGCAACATCTTTTTCTTTAGAGGCAGGAGTACAGGGTAGTAAAGGGCAATAAAAGGCACACTTGCAGTGGAACAGAACAGCTGACTCAGGCTCTTACATAAAAATGGAAATGCTGCTTCAAGTAGAGTGAAGAGCTCTGATGGGAACAGGAGGCCTGCTACGGATCCTAAATCAAAGCGTTTAGGTGACATAATTTAAGCTGAAAAAGAAAACATAAAGAAGTAGTTATTTAGCAGACACTTTTTAAATTCAAAATGACATGGTTTAAGTGGGAAAGTCATACTGATTTACATTTGATATAGCCTGGATTAAAAAAAAAAAAAAAGGTTTATACTCTCAACAAATACTTTCCCCCCCCCTCCACAATGACACCCACATGTTATTCCTAACGTCTGAATGCAATACTTAACAGTATAGTTGGTCCCCCCCCCCCTCCCCTCTCCTATAAATCAGAATTCATATACTCACCCTTATGTCATTTCAAACCTGTAACACTTTTATTTTCTGTGGAGCAAAAAATAGTTTGGAAAAACATTTTGTCTGTGACAGTTTTATCCAAAGAGTGTGCGAAAAGAAGAGTTTATTCAGACATATATGTTTTCCTTTCTATTATTTTCACACCCTCATGTTATTCCGAATGATGTGATTTTTTACTTGGAACACAAAATGAGAAAATGCATGGGCTATTTCTTTTTCATATGGAAAAAAGATGCATTTGCATTGTTTCACAGTGATCCTTTTGCGTGTCACTGAAAAATAACAGCATATGGGTAGGCATAATAATGACAGAATTTTAATTTTTTGAGAAAACTATCTCTTTTGTCCTGCTCAGGGCACAATAGTGATGGCGCAAGGCTTGTTTTTCCCTTCAGAGGTCGCACTAGCAATTTTCAGCTTTGGGTTATAGCCATATACCTTGCCCCATCCTCCCAGCAGCAGGTCAGAGTGGACATTTCCCTTTGAGTTTTGGGGATACTGCCTTTGCATTTATTGTACAACTCATAGCTGAGGACTTAAGTTGTAAAGGCAACTTTAGATAAGGATGGTAGGTTATTGTTGTAATTTGGGCTGGAAGTTAATAAGTATAAAAAAGAATGTGTTTACAACACCTCGCTCTCAGGAGCATCCGCAGACTGCTTGACATGCGACTCACACTAGCGTTCAGCGCAATGGCATGAAGCGTGCCCATGGAGGGATCCACCCCTTCAGACTGCAGTGAACTGATTATCAGCGCTCGCCTCTCAAGGCTTCCCCTTGGCAACGGGACTCCACCGCGGAGCTGGAAGGTTGCCAGGTAACACTCTGCAACACTGACACACGCGTGTCTCACTTTGAAGATGTAATGAACCTGGTTGAAGGTTACAGACCACAGAACAGATGGAAGAATGAGATCAGAGCTTAGGGCAGTGCAATGTCTCTTTGAACACGAGCAGCTCTTACAAAAAACTTTGTGGGCGCTTAGCTCACGTGCTGAGGGATCTGGTTCAGTTCTTTCAAGTGCTGGAGTTGCTGTGGACTTTTGGAGTGAGATTGTACTTCTTTTTTTATTGATATGCAAAAAAATCCCCATACTTGAAATTGCTTGAATAATGAATTTTTTTTTGTTCAGTGTTTTAATAAAAGCTTCATTTATTTGATTATAAAAAGGGAAAAAAATTAGCAATTTAAAATAGAGTTGAATATATTTTAAAATGTCATTTATTCCTATGAGGGGAAAGGTACATTTTTAGTAGCAATTTTAGCATATCAGAATCATTTATGAAGAATCATGTGACAACGAAGACTGGAGTAATGGCTGCTGAAAATTCAGCTTCACTGTTGTAGGAATAAATAAGAGTAATTGCAAATCTATAATAAAGCAATTGCTTAGATTTTTTTGGCTTTTTAACATTTGACTTGGTTGCATTTTTAAATCAATGTCACATTTAACAGTATAGTACTCCCAAAAATGTCATTTTTGCCATTATTTACTCACCCTCATGCTATTCCAAATCTGTTTGACTTACTTTCAACTGTGGAAGATAGAACACAAAAGAAGATATTTTGAAGAATGCTAGTGACTAGGGCTGTGCAATTAATCGCAATCGATTGATTTTATTCAGAAACGCCACAAAGAAAATACCGACGCAATTACCTATCGTATGTGCACAGATATGATGCATGCGCACATTGTCAGTAAATGTTATTTCATTCATTGTGAAATGTTTTGTTACGCACTTCTTATGCACTGAATACATTTAGAATGTATGAATGAAGCTTGTTTGAAAAAGCAAAAACAGTTGCCAAAATCGCAAATAAAATCGCAATCGCAATATTAGTTAAAAAAAATCGCAATATGATTATTTTTTCCATATTGCACAGCCCTACTGGTGACCAAAACAACCTTTGACCCCATTAACTTGTATTGCATTTACACACACAAAATGTTAAAACTTTGGTTTGTACTTAAACCTTTTATTTTAAATAATAATAATAATGACAAAACAAATGTGGTAAAAAAAAGTTTTTTCATCTGGTAGGATTTTGGCAGGCAAAGATGTGAAGTAAAATGTATTTGTGAAATTCTAATAATCAATCAATCAATCAATCAATCACTTTTATTTATATAGCGTTTTAACTACAGATTGTAGCAAAGCACTGTAGTCTGTAGTTTGGCTTAGCTAGTACAGAAAAAATACTTCTCTTGACTAATTGATTGCTTATATGCTATAAATTTAAATTATAATTACTAGGAATATACATTGTCTAAGCAATAGACCAACGGATTTCATCATCTTTATAAAAGTTGTTGATTTGAACTGCTAAATGTCAAATAACACTTTTTTTTGTGGCAGTGCATGGTTTGGTTTCCATGTAAGTGAGAAAGTTTGTTTAGGGAGGGAGTCCTTGGGGCCGTCCCGCTTTGGCTCAGCATCACTTCAATGTCCCCAAAAATGGCAGTAGCAGCACAGGAGGTGCTGTTTTGGCTCACGGAGAATGATCACGGCGCTGAAAAGAACAGCAGCAGGATTTTTCCATGCTAAGACAGATTTGAAAGTGAGTAGGTGAAACACAGAGCAACTCTCGAGTGCCGGTGGCTAACAACGCATGGAGCGAATGGGCGGTTGAAGGAGGGACGTTGGAGGTGCGGGGGACGCTGGGGAGATTGGGATGACAGACATTCCAATGTCCTCACGTCTGCATCTGGCGAGGGAGGAGGGGGGACTGAATCTGGATGAAGGTGGCAGGGAATGGCAGAGAAGAGAAATTAATTTGAGATTCGTTTTGATCAATTTGCCTAAATTGGCGCTTTTTTCGGGGGGGAGGAGGGGGGCCCAGACCAACAGACACAGGCTGGAGCTCCGCCAGGGTTTCTCGGGAAAGTTGCCATGCCGGGAGTGCGGGAGCACGGAGAGGGAGAGGAATGGAAGAGAAAAAACCCAGGCGAGACTTGGCAGGGTTCTATCGCAGCTCCCTTTGTCTGTTTGCTCAGCTTTTGCGCAAAGGAAATCAAAAATACCCCGAGTGCAGGAGCTCAGCTTCAGTGCTAAAAAACTAAATCTAAAAAGAAAACTGCATTATATTTCGCAGAAAGCTAGGGCAAAGGGGGCACACATTGTAATCAATGAGCCGTTTTACGACAATTCTGGAAGAACTATGCGGTCCCTGTTTTTTGGACTGGACTTTTGAAGTTGTTTGCGCCAAGAGATGACCATGCGTCTTCAGGGGTCTTTGTTATCTCAACCGCAAATGAAGATGCATCTGACTTGTTTATGTTCTCACTAGTGGCTTTACTATGCCTGGAACTACAAACGGCAAGTGCCAAAGAAAAGTTTACACCTCTACGACTGGACTGCAAAGTTTTGTTTCTATTTTCAGAACTAAAACTAAAGGCCAGAACCAAGACGCTGTGTTCCTAAGTGGGAAATTGATGTTTTTGTCTTGGAAGAAGTTAGGTGACTCGGCAAGTGTCCTCAGCAACGGTCTTCTTTCTTTGAAATGTGTCTCCAGAAAACCAAGACCACAATCCAAGGTTGTTTGCATTTGGTCAATGAGGGCATAAAGAGACATAAAGAGTTTTTGTTTGCAGGTGATATTCCAGTCTCCTAACTGGAATTTTTGGGATTTGATGCTCTTCAAGAAGGAGATGAATTATTGGTCAGCCATTTTGGTGCTCAAAAGCTCGTGGTCAACAAATGTCTGGAGTATAAAGAAGGCCTGGATGTTGACTTTCCTAACATCTGTAAGTGCTGTCTCATAATAATAATAATAATAAAGAACACTTGATAGTCACTAAGTTTAGAGTTTTATTTCCTCAGTTGGCTTCCTTGATGCTGATAAAGTTGAGTTGTTATTATTGATTTGTATGAAGTGAGTATGATTTCCTCTAGAGAGTTTGCTACTGATTCTTCGTTAGCTTTTTTCATACAACTTTGGTACATGCCATCATTCTATACTGACTTTATAGTGTCCTATCACCAACTTTTATACTAATATACTGGTTTTCTGTCTCACACAGCTACACATTGGCTTAGCTTTTTGCTATTGCACTAGGATTCTGGCTGCATCGGCAGGCTTCCAGTTAATAACTGTGAAAAGGGCAAGAACGGAGAAGAGACAGAGAGAGAGATATTGTTGATTCTGTGCCAGTATGAATTTGCCAGATGTGTTTCATCACAAGACAGGTGTCCATGGCTGATAGAGCAGGTGCATTATGATGTTTGGCATTATATTTTGATATTATGGTTTTCTGAAAGGCCTTTCAGTGTTCCATCAATATCAAACATGCAAAGGCCTAAACTCTCTTCGGTGGAATTTTAAACACGTGGAAATTGAATTTTTAATCACCAGTATTTCTGACCTTTGAAGATGTATCCACATTCACTGTTCTGCATGCCGTTTATGATTTGTTTTATGAAGTAGGAACTTTTCTCCCCTCTTTCTGCCACCAGCGTCTCAGAACAGCTGCTTGGGCAACTGCAAAATGCCAGTTGGAATCGCTCCACTGCTTTCCATTTGTTAAAAAATAATTTTTAATTATCAACAAGATTATTCCTATACCACCTGGATAGATCTAAATTAACAGCCCTAATTGTCTTGTTTTGGAATATGTTCATTTAAAGCTTATTTGTAGATTTTTTTAATATAATGTAGAGTGAAATACTATCACTAACACAAAGCACAAAGTACCTCGGGCAAACAAGTTAAAGTACAAAAACAATTACAAATGCAAAGAATTCACAAAGACCGCTCTACACAACACTTAGCTGTGTATTTATAACACACAACATCGATTAGACCACAGCAAATAACTTTAAATTCAACACCAAAAAATTAGTATACAAAAACAATACATTACATAAAATATCACACTACCAGTCCGTAAGATTTTTTTATTTTGAGCACCAAAGCAGCATATTTAGCATATCTGAAGCATCATATGGCCACAATTTTCCACAAAATAAATAAACTTTATTTTAAATAAATAAAATAAAAAACAGCTATACAGTTGTAACGTAGAAAACTACTGTCAAAATACTACTGTTTTTCTTTATTCTCAGTGAAATACATCACTGGTAGGCATATGAATTTGAACAGTGTTATACAGTATGTATTCAGTTATTAAACTTGCATACTTGTATCAGCTTTTTTAAATCAGTAGTTAGAACTAAATTCTTTGAGTATTTTTTTCTTTCTTTCTTTCTTTTTTTGAGCTGAACAAGTAGAACAGTCCAACCATGCATGTGTAACAGTGGCTGTAAATTATTCATAACTTCCTTTGCAGATAATAGAAAACCTGATATGTTTGCATGGATTTCTCAGCAATACAGGTTTTTGAAACCTCTTAACGGCTGCTGAGAAGCAGTGCAGAGTTTTTGGTAAATCATTGTGCACGTTGACCCACTTTAACTCAGTTAATAGGCTGAGAATCTAGCCTCCTTTATACTTCTGAAAGTAGTATTTAGATTTGTCTTTCTCTTTGGAGATTTGCTGTGTCAAATGTGATGTTCTTTAGTTTAACTCAAGGCTAAGATCCTGGTTTTGACTCCCAGTGAAGCCACATACTGATAAATGTACATTTTGGATACAAAGTGTCTGCCAAATGCATGAATGTAAATGTTAGCTGACCTTCAAACCCTAATGTGTAGAGAAAAGTGATTAAGTAGATCATTTAAAAAAGCTTTTTACACACTCCTTCTGTCTTCCACAGTGCTCTTTGCCCTGCTCAAGAACACCTCTGTCAACACACGACTTGTATGGCTTTCAGCAGTTGTCTGGCCTGTCTGTCTTGTCACTGATTCACAAAAGATAGTGTTTGGCTTATGTAGTGGCTTAATGATAGTGTAATATTTTATGACAGATTTGGACTTGAATCATTCCAAGGTCTTGAATGGGCTCGCACTTCATCGGCATTGAGAAAGGAACAATCTAGGTTCGAAAGTCAAGCTCTATTAGTAGAAGATTATTTAGACTTTTCCATCAGCTTGTAAAAACTGTGCATCTGCATTTCAATGGAAGTCTATAGGCAAGTCATCAAGAGAAAGTTATATACACTACAGTACACAAATGTTAGTCTATCCATGAATAAAAATGTTTTTATGGACCCTAAAAGAAGATATTTTGAGAAAGTCATTAATCTCCAATGTTATTTTGTTCTCAGTGGTCTTCAAAATATCTTGGTAAAGAAACTAATTTAGGTTTGGAACAACATGATTTTTATTTTTGGGTGAAATCTCCCCAAAGGAACATTGATTTTAAAAAAGAAAAACTTAACAAACAACATGCAATAACACCAAACGCACTGTTTACGTTGAGATACAAGTAATTTAGATTATTCTGCATGTCAAATGATACTCATTTTAGTATATAATTATGCTTTTGCACATTCCTGTATCCTAGACCTACAGAATGCATTGTCGAGTGAGATGGTTTGCAATAGATGGTTTGTGTCTGTTCTAATTGACAATCAATTTGTTTTTCTTTAAAGTTGCGATGTAATCTGTAGGGTATGATTTGGTTCTATCCCTCGGTTGTTGATTAGATGGAGGCAGATGTGATTAGATGAGAAAAAATGAAACATACTGTAAGCATGGATGTGCAATAAAATCAATAACATGCATTTAGAAAATCTGAAAATTTGAGATGCTGACATTTGGTGGTGCTGACGGTCATGCGAAATAGACTTTTTTTTTTAGAAATTTCTGTCTTGCTGATTGGGATTATTCCAGCATTGTTATTTGTATTTTATAGGCCCAATAACATCTTCTTCATTGTTAAAGCTGTGATTTATCTCTCTCTGTGCAACATGGTGGAAGTTGGAATGGCTTAGAACGGATGAGTCCAAGAAGACAGCAAATGAATATCACCGCGTTGAGTTGGTGGATTTGGCATCGGGGCTGTGTGTATGATAAATTCCAAATCTCACAGCTTGAAGGGTTGTTTCAAGAGATCAAAATAATTCTTTCTGAAAATGTGTTTGGATTCCTAATGCAGGTTGTAAAAAGACTCGCTCGCTTTGCTCAGAGGATGCAACAGTCCACCTGTTTGTCTGAACAAAGAACTGAAGGAATTAAAGATATGATGTGTTCTGGGTCCTACAGTGCATTTCATTTCACTGTTTTTACCTCTGGTGAGCAAAACCCCCTTTAATCTTAGCTCCAAAGGACTACACTGACGAGCAGGTGTGGAGCGCTAGTCGCCATGTTTGATGTTGACACAGAATCGCAAGATGAAGGGAGAAGGAAGCCTTTTCACTCACAAAGAGTTCTCTCTCACTCCTTCACCTCTGTGGTCACACGTCTACCCGTTACCGGCTCATTAGTGATCCTGTCTTCCTTTATAATGATAGAATAGGAGCAGGAGGGTAAAACCCTGTCTGTCGCACATGCCCTGTGTTGCAGTACAAGAGTCGTCAGTTCCCACTGATCACAGTAGCGTCTAGGCTGCTATTTTATGAAGACTTCTAGTATAAATTGTCCTGTGGTTGAAGCAAATTGGGTAATATTTCCAGAAACATACTGACCCACAATGATTCAAGTGCTTTTATTTAATTAGCAGTGACAAGAATACAATAGGTCTTGAAGATTCAACTTGAATAGGCTCTGGATGTGTTTGAAATGGTGTACTATTATACTGTACTACTGCTTGAGCAGTATGTAAAGGTATATGCACCGTATACAACATTAATTAGGGACATAATGACGTATAGCCATACAGTCTTGTGCTGTTTCATAAGGCTCTGGAAGGATTCAAAATTACTACTAATTCTATTTTTTGCAGTATATAAAGCCATGTTTACTGGGCTACTATGCAATGTTATTTGTGTTGTTGAGATTGAATATTAAGGATGCTAATGATGCATTTTGCAGCTGATTGATAGTGAGTCTCTGCAAGTGTTTGAAATGGCTTCCATACTGTTTTTGCAGTATGCAAAGGTATGTACTAGTACACTGCATACAGTATGCACCATTAATTAGTGCTGATGAGATGTGTAGAAAACAAAAACACTTTAGATTTAAAATGAATTGTCACATAAGCTGATTCATAAGGCTCTGGATGTGTTCAATATTTCGTGGTAATATAGTACACTACTAATATTTTTTTGCAGTACGTAAATGTATAAACATTGTACATAGTATGCACCGATAATTAGATTTAAAGATTTAATATCAATCCTCACACATTCTTAAGCTGATTCATAAAGCTCTGAATGTGTTCAAAATTGCATAGTACTAAACTACAAGCACTATTTTCATGGTTGTTAAAAGTTTGTACAATGCATTGCATCATTATTAATTGTTGATAAGATGTAGCAATGAAGGTTAAGGATTCAGAGTGCAGGTAATTCACACTTGGGTTGTGGATGTGTTCGAAATGGCATATTCTCGCACTACTCTAACCATTTTTGCACATGTACAGTGTGCACAGTTTCATTAAATTTACCTTTAAACGGCATCTATCACTGCAGCACTCTATTAAACATCCAATATGTAGAGGAGATGTCATTGCAGCACATGTCCTTTTTGCATTATTGACACCCTATTTTGCTATTTAAAACTGTAAAGCTGCTTTGACACAATCTATTTTGTTTAAAGTGCTATATAAATAAAGGTGATTTGATTTGACTACTATTTGCAGTGCTTGTCATGGCACACTGTACAGTTTCACAATAATCTTCAAAATAGTGGGCGGTATACAGTATATACTGTGCAGTATGCCACAAGCAATACACTAGCATTCCATTCCGAACAGCCTTGTTTAATCACCATGACAAAGAAGTGATTAAGTGTTGGGCATTTTACAAAATGATAGTCTCTTGGCAGTCCTTGTGTTTGTAGTTGACTACATGCTGTTGCCAGTGGTGACAATATCAAATGAACTGGAATGAACACTTCCATTCCACAGCTGAACATGAAGTATGAGGAACACATTATCCATGTAAATATAGCTTTGGATTTGATGCGGTTTCTCTTTCTGATTTTGCCTCCTTCCATTCTCTAGCATCTCTGTCATTCTCATTCTCTCTAGCCTTCCCCCCACCCTCCTTCTGATTGGCCGAATTAACTCTGCAGCCTCCTGTTGTGAATAATTACTTTTGATCCAATGCGGATCTCTCTCTCTCTCTTTCTCTCTCTCGCTATCCTTCACACTCTTTTAGTATTTTCAAATTTCCCCTTTCAGTTTTTTTTATGCTGGCTGTCACATCCAAATATCACAAACCCACATGTAAACATATATAGTCTGTATTGAGATGGGTTCTCAAGTTAAGAGTTTTTCTGCTTCGTTTAAGCAGGGATTAGTATGTCTGATGATAAACCCCATTGTACAGAGGTCATTGATTGACTTTTGGCCACCTCTCAACAGCTACTTCATACTTTGGTTGTTAAAGTGATAGCTTGTGCAAAAAACCTGTTTCAAGTGTCATGATTTTCTTTGTTTCTTCTGTAAAATGCAAAGGAGTCTACCATAAGGGAGAGTATAAGTGCTGTCAAGCTTCAAAAACACACCGTAGTCTATATAACCAAGTTTTTTTCATATTGTAACGTACATCTGAGTGTACCAGCTTGAAGCCATTTAATAAGTTTACTTTTAAGAATGCACAAAAAGTAATGACTGTTTCAAGCCACAATTCATCAATTATACTAACCTTAAGGGAAGCATTATAGGGCTACACTATGTGAAAGCCATTAAAAAAAAAATATTGTATTCGTATGTATTCTTTTTTTAAATAGTAAGACGTAGGGATGTAACGGTATCAAAACTTCACGGTACGGTAATACCTCAGTATGAATGGCATGGTACGGTATTTATTGAATCATTTAAAGGAAAAACAAAACTAATGAAGAGACTCAAAAAAAGTGCCAGAAGTGTTTATTAAACAGTTTACATGAACACTGAAC
>JAUMHI010000023.1:2108505-2131087 GCA_032359435.1 Enteromius unitaeniatus
TCATGGCAACCTGAGTGTGCGTCAAGTCTGAGAAGGAGGGGCCTGGTGAAAAACCCCTCTCCAGTATTTTGAATTTGAACTGCAATACCTGGTTTAACCACAAGATGTCAATTCTACATACAGTACCTTTAATAGTACTGTTAAAAGTTTGGGGTTACTAAGATTTATTATGTTTTTGAGTCTCTAATTCCCAGTGTCTGCATTTAATTTAAAGCAATAATATTGTGACTATTTTAAAGTGTCCCTATTATGGTTAATGGAAGGTTCATATTTTATTTTGCAACGGAAAAAGACTAACAAGGGGGTGAGCAATATGCTAATTATGCGGCTTAGGCTTAGGAAAAAGGACTTTTCAGAGTGTACTTTCTTTTGAGAGACAATAACTTTATGGTGCACTTTCAGATTTAAAACTTTGCTGGGGTGTGTTTCCCGAACGACAATGTAACTCGCTGATTAACCACCATAGTACGAAGCATTGTTTTGGAAACGAACTAGCTACACACGACTGTTTCCTGAACACTATTGCATCTCTGTCGTTTGAATCGCATAAGTTCAACAACATACGTCACATGCGTCATGCGAAAATTTACATATAATAGAAAATAAAGATAGTAATGCATGTTAGTTTGCTTCTTGTGCCCAAGAGCATCTTTATTAAAGCACATATATCTTACTAACAAGAAACTTTGCTTCTAACCACAGGTCGAAAACTGTAGTTCTGACCACGTATGTTTGTGACGTTGACTGCGATTGTTTGTTTGAACTATGCTTTCGGGAAACACTGACTCTTTGAACTATGCTGGAAACAACGGAACTTGCGACCATAGTAGGCTAACTATGCCTTCGGGAAACGCACCCCAGGATGTTTTCATTCACTTAGAGCTGTGTTACACACTGCATGATCGGCATTTTAAATTCTAAGTTGCCCCTTTGGTGCAAAGCAGTATTTTAAGCACTTATTACTCCAGTCTTTAAGTGTTACTTGATCTGAAACATTTCTTATTATAATATATGTAGAACACAGTTGTGCTGCCTAATGTTTGTGCAAACTACAGTATTTTTCCCACCTTGGTGTGTGTGTATACACACTTTTTTCTTACAATTTACTTGTGAAAAGTAGATAATAATTAGAATGTTGTAGCTGCACAAGGCTTGCAATGTCAAATTAAACTAAAACTGTTAACCCTGTTACCTTTCTGAAGGCATAATTATATACCAGCATTTCTTAAAATGTGTTAATTTTGACATTGCAAAATGCGAATGACTAGAACTTTCTGAGAGAATTTAGCAAAAATCTCGTAAATATGTAAAACCATCCGCAGTCATTTCATAGAGTGACCAACTTGCTTTTACCAGCCAAGGTTTTAGCCTGGGGAGTAAAATTGCCACTCCAATACGAATGTTCTATTACTTGGCACAATGTACAATTTTACGCATTAAGTTGGTATTTTTAGTTTTGAGCTTGTCAGACATTTCAGATAGTAAGAAATTGCTGTAGAAGTACTGTAGGCCATGTATACTGTATGAAATGATCTTACTGATATAAGAATTGGGGAAAGAATGATATATGGTTAACACAAGCTAGGTTTTCTGGTCTATTGAGCTGCACTCACAGTTGCATGTTCCCAAAACTGATGGGTGCTTTATAAAATGTTAAAATATACAGTACTGAGAGAAAATTACATGTGGAAAAGTATGGCTCCTTGGCGCAGATTTGTTCCCCATGAGAAGAGAGAGACATATGTGTGATATTTAAAGTCTTTAGCTCAAACGGAGTGGAATATTGTGAATTTAACCATCTAGTTGCTAGGCAACCATCCATTCCATCCATCCCATAATTACACAAAATGCAATTAGCCACAGACCCTTCACGCATGCAAAGTTCATTGAGTTTCATCATAGGGATAAAAAGTTCAAAGCAAAGAATATTAATAATAGACCAGTGCCAAAACGAGTGCAAGAAGTTTTTTTTTACTCTGCTTGGCAGATCTACAAATCTGGCAACCTTGTATTAAAGTAACATTTCTCAGCGCATAAACATTGGAGTTACTTTAATATTATATAATGATAGTTTTTTATTCATATTTTGAATGAGCTTTTATTTTTATATTTTTGAAATTAAATTTTAGTTAAATGTGAAGTATTTTTAAAACACTACTATTATTATTTTTACTTCATTTCAGTTTTATTTTTTATGTAATTTCCCACGTTTACTAATTTTGCAGTTGGTTGTTTCTCTAATATTCAATATTAGTTCAGTTTTCTTTAAATAACAAAAAAAAAAACAGTTTAATAGTTTTAGTTAACGATAGTTAACGTGATTTTAGTGCAGTTTATTCAGACTTTATTTAAGTAGCGATGGTTTTGCATGAACAAGTTTGGTATGTATTTATTTTGTGGCCAGCAGCAGCGAGTTTTGATAATTTAGCCTTCTTAAATCATCACGACTTGCCTAATATAAAATCTCTTTATATAAAACAGGTCAAGCATATCACAATGTTAATTTACATTACACAGAGGCGCCAGTGTGATCACCTGCATATTTTTTTTCCAGTAAAAATAACTTAAATACACCATAATTTTTGCTCGTAAAGGTAAAAATAATACATCATTCGGAACTCATTCGGAAGTGGTCTACGATTATTTACTGTCCGGCATGTTCATTTAAATTTAATTGGGGATATTAAGTTAATGCTGACAAACGTTTTTGTTTGTTTAGATGATGTATTATTCTAATATTATTACAAACTTTTTCAAATAGTCTAATAATAATAATAAATAAATCATTGTATATCAATAAATAAAATCAATCAATAAATAAGTCAATAAATCAATGATAATAAATCATTAAATTCATATTAAGACCTCACTAATAAATGCCTCAGTCAGGTCAAGTAAAAGTTTTATTAGTTGCTTTTCACATATGGTCTGATAAAGTAAGTTTTCTTTTGAGAGAGGGGGCTCTCGTAAACCGAATAGTTGGTATGTCTCCAGGAATTTCACTTGCATAACACACGAAATATATAAATTGTCAACTTTGTGATAATATACCTTGTTAATGTAAAATCCAATACTGTGCATGCGCGTCAAACATCCAATACTGCTGGATCTGATCCACAATGTCATCGTTCTACAGGCTGCAGCGAACAGTCCTCGTTTTATCCCAATATCTGCCCCAGCGTCCTTGTTCAGATCACCTTCCGGATGAAACATCAATGTCCTAAACTAGCAGCGCTTGAGAGCACGCCATATTAGTACAGAGAGTGACGATCACTCAGGGTTTAAATCAAGGAGATATTGACCTCTGCGTCATTGTTCAATATTCAATATCCCGGTCATACCTTTCTGTTTCGTTAATGGGCCGTTAATTGGCGGAGACAGTAGCATCATATTGCTAAATAAAGTGCTGGTAGAAGTAACCACAAGGGGGCAGTGTGTCCTATCCACAGGGGGCAGCGCTCCATCCGTCCACCCCCCCCCTGTCTTTGTGCTCATTTACTCTCTCTCACTTTCTCTCCTTCTCTCTGTCCTCACGTCTCAAGAACTTGGTGTGACATGTTCCCATCTATTAGCATCTCAATTAAGGGCTAACAAAAGACAGGTTTTTCCCCTCCGAGGCCTCCACATGTGTGGTTTACCTAGTCTCCGTGCGCCCTGAGCAAAATCCAGGAGATTGACTGCACTCCACCAATTACACCTCCCCATCAATGTCTGTAAGAAATCACAATGGCCTTAATTAGCGACTGCAGCCTCACTCTATTACACGCTAGTGCAGTAAAAGCCCAGTCGCACCTTTGCCACCAGTCTCCCATGGATAATGTGAGCTGTAATTACGAGGGAGGAGGTGAATTGGAAGTGGGTGTTTGTGGCTTTTTTACTTTTATTCTGTGGCCTTCCAATGACGGCTAATTGATTTTTAAAGAAACAGTTCACCCAAAAACAAAAATTCTGTCATTATTTACCTTGTGTCATTCCTTATGTGGCTTTATTTCTTCCGGGCCACTGGCATGTGTGCCTTTATTTCTTCCAACAGACAAAAAAAGGCAATTTGTATGAAAAATATCCCACAAATGAAGATAAAAGCTGAAAAACTCCCCAGAACAAAGAAAAATCATAAAAGTGATGGTCTTTCTTGTAAATGTAAAATATTCAGTGCTGTTAAATTCTGTATGTGAATATATATATATATATATATATATATTATGTAAACAAAAATGTTTATTTCAGATGTGATTAATTTGGATTAATCATTTTACGGCACAAAAATGTATAAATAATGTTTAATTTCTTGTCAAATGTTGTGTGAATTTTTATGTTTGGGTCAAGTGATCCTCTAAAAATAGTTTAGAGCAGTAGTAAAAGGAAAAAAAAATGTTTGTGTTGTCATATATTTTATGCCTACATGAACAACTGCACTATAATATTTGAAAATTCACTATTTTACAGCAGTGTTATTTTAATATTATTTACAATTTTAAATGACCATTTACAGTTCAAATTAAATTTTCATTCAGGTTATTTGAATTTGTTTATTTTTAAATTATTCTGTTTTATTAAAATAATTTTTGTTGTTTTTCGGTAATTTAATTATATCTTTTACCTTGTACTTATTACAGTTTGCTCCCAAGGCAACTTTTCCAAAATTCAAAATTTTCATTGAATATTGAGCTTTATTTCAATTTACAAAACTGCATTTAATAGTTTAGTTTTAGTTGATGATAAGAACCCTGGCTTGCCAGTGCCAGTATATTTTGCCATCAAGGGCCCATGCCAATGTTTTTGACAGCTACAAAAAACAGATAGACAGAGAAAGCAAAAGAAGCACATTGAGCGAGTCCCGATCAGACTGCAGTAGACTGATAAGAGTAAACGGAATGTGGAAGGAGGCCGAGTGTTTTCTAGGTCTCTCCATCCGTGTGAGGTGTCGAACATACCTGAGTCTCATTATAGAGTGTGTGTGTGTGTGTGTGTGTGTGACTGCGGGCCATGCGTGGGCTAATTAGCTTTTCCCCTGGCCTCTCTGCGACCGCTCCCGTTATTTCCTGACCAGCTTGCCAGGCCGGCACCCCCTCTTCCCCTCCCCCATGTGTGGCTGTTCTAAATGGAGACTCAATGCATGCTGCTCCCCGACATCCTAATGTACCCGACCAGTTGGTTTAACAAACACAGCGCTGCCAACCATCTGCCGGCCAAATCTGTCTTGAAATTGCTTTAGTAACAAACTGAACTTTCTTTGCTCAGTGCTGCTCTTGCTTCCTGTGTCCTGCCTTCCTCAGTGTGCTCCTTGACCCGGCCCTCTCTCCATCTCCTTGCTGATGACCAGTCATTTTCTCTTCTCGTCTCATCTCATTTTGGTTCATATGATCTTTTTTTATTTAATTAATTTATCTCTTCTCTTGCATGTTCTTGTCTCATTTGACAATTGTCATTTATTGGCCTCTCAGCTTCTCAAATTATTTTTATAGTTATGATGTCACCTCATCTTTTCTCTGGTTTACTAGTCATTGTAATCTGTTGTCTCATCTCGTCTCTTGCCCAATTTTCTGATCTTTCTTTACTTTTCCTGTCTTGTTTGCTCTTGTCTTGTCTGTTCTCTAACAATTGTCATCAGCTGTCTTACTGTGTCTTATGTTTTGGTCTGTTCTTTTCTCATCATTCCTTCCAGTGTTTTGCATTTCTGCATTTATTTAGTCATTTGTTGGTCAACATTGTGAAACTGCAGTAAAATAGACAAAAATGTATAAATACAAATTGAAAGAATAATGCTTTTTTTTTAATGACCAAGCATAATCTGAAAATGTGTTTAAATTAATACACTCTGTTTAAATATTTGGTTTAATTTTTAAAATTAATGAAAGGGACAAATATAATGATAAAATACCATTTTTATCTGTTCGTTTGTTATTGTTATCTCAACTCATCCAATGTTAATATCAGTCTTTATGAACCAAAATGATAAATTAACACATTTTTAACATTTGAAAATAAATATATGAAACATAGGAACAATGGAAATAACACGTTTAAAATAAATAATACAATATAGAAATATATATTTACACATGCATGCACATTCTCATTGATTACAATGTTGTTCACATAAACTTACATTCCATTGTAGTCAAAATGTAGTTAAACTGGATATGAAATATTCAAAAATATAGACTAAATTTAGTATATTTTTCACCAAAATGCAAGAACTGTGACTAAAACCTTAAACTGTAAAAAAATGCTTTCACTTCTCTTCTCCTGCTGTATTTTACACCTCATAGTTTGACACATTGCATCTAATAAACAGATTCTAACACGTCCAGAGAAACTGTATGATTATTTATGCCAGTTTAATATGAAGCATAATTAAACCCCCACAAACCCAAAGCTTCAGAGAACATTTACGCCTGCAGTCCAGAACGACTGTTTCCAGATCAGATGGCTGGCTGTATTTATGGGTTTGTCTTCCCTGTTTACCATCTGACCACTGATCCTCCCGTCCCATTTCCTCCCCTCGCTGTACTTCTAGCGGCTGCAGACAATCCAGGTTTCATTTTCCTTCATGATGATATCCTCGAGAGACCTCAACAAATGCTATAGAACAGATTTTTGGCACAGGCGAGCACATAGCCCTAAACATCATTATGGACAGAAGCACAGAGCTGCCAGGAAATGAACGGTGCCACCTTCCTCACCAGCTATACCAGTCTCCGTGCCAACGGATGCGTTCTCAAAGACCCAAACCCTGATCTCAAGGGCAAACCCAACACAATCACACAAAAACACATGCGCGCACTCTCGAGCGAACCGCATTTAATGCATTAGAATCTACGTGTATTCTCAATCACACTGCTTGTTTTGTTGTAGAAAAATAATTAGGCATGGTATATTAGACACATTTTGCCTCAGCCTCATGTTGTTCCAAACCTGAACGACTTTGTCTTCTGGTTGGGTTTTTCATCCATGCAGTGTTTTCTTTGTGCACAGACAGTATTGCTGTAGCTTTGTAAAATTATGGTTGAAGCTCTATATCTTTACTACTGTACCTTTCTGGGCCTTTATGCACATAATCTATGTAGATGCCTCTTTTCAACTATCGTGTCGAACGGTTCACTTTGCAGCCGGTACAGTTCTGGTTTGATTTTCCACTGCGGGTAATAACCGATCTCTTTGGAACGCAACTCCAATGCGTGAGCTGTTGCCGTGGTAACACAAAAGTTTACATATAATATGAGGTGTAAATATCCAGAGCTGTGGAGGATGATCAGAATTTATTTTTAGAATTTATTACAAATTTGTGTTTACATTACTCACAATAGCTTGCTTAACAAGCTACAGAGAAACTAGCAGACAGGCAATTGACAAGTGACAGTTCCTGACTGGCGAAATCCCGCACACACACTCTTTTAGCACTCTTTTAGCAGAGTTTAGCACGGTTGTGTAACCGTGCCGCGCCGTTCCAGGCTCACTTGGAAACACAACTGGAACAGTTCTTAGAACTGTTCGACCCGACAGTGGAAAAGCGGCTAAAAGTTCTTGGATTTCATCAAAAATATCTTCTTGTGAGTTCTGAAGATGAACAAAGGTCTTACAGAATCCTCACAAATCGTGCTTACAATAACACGCCATGTACTCAGATCTCCATTTACTAAGCTGTGTTGCTCAAAGGAGTTTATATAAATGTGATATAATAATAATAAGTCATTTTAGGCTACTCACATTCATTGAAGTAAATGATGACAGAATTTTCATTATTAGATGAAAGAAAAATGTGTAATTTGTGTCTGTATTGTAAACAAGTGACCTCAGTTCTGGGGATGGATGTCTCTAATAATGAATGCTCCTTCAAACAACCGTTTATCATTTGCAAAAATAGAGTTGCATTAATAAGCAAATGGACAAGGTATTAAAGTATTGGTTAACCAAAAATGAAAATTCTGTCATCATTTACATATATAAACACCATGGATGAACATTGTTGATCCATGCAATGTGCATTTATAACGTTTTCTGAAAAAATGGGTTGTTCTGAAGAGCTCAGTGAATTCAGGCATGCCACTTTTTGCCTTTTTATATGTGCCTTTATTATCTACTGTAAAAGATGAAAACATTTAAGGTTTGGAGGATGGGTAAATAATGACAAAAACATTTAAGTGAACTATTCCTTTAAAGGCATAATTTGGCAAATGTGTGCATATCGCCTGGAAAAAAGTGTTTAGCCTTTGCCTGTAATATTCCTCTTGCTAATTCGATACTGGCTTTATGACACCTAGCTTTTTCCTGCCCTCTAATTTTACAGTTACCCTTCTTCCGTCTGAAATTGCTTCCCCAAAAAAATAAGGCTCCTTATCTCTGACTCTCACATTTTCTCTTTTTTTTTTTTTTTGCTTAACCAGGACATGCAGGTATTTGCATACCAAATGACTGCTCTGTCTGACACGCAAATTAATTAGTCTGAATTTTATGCATTTAGCAGCGTGCAAACAAAACATAGGAACATGTCACCAAACAGCTCAGCACCACGCCACCTACTCCACCGCATGTTTCAGAGATGACTCTGTAATCATTCCACTCCTGACATTTGAGAGTTTTTTTAGCATCCTTAAGTCTTTTGTTAGAAGTTTCATTTTTAAAACCACAGATTTTTGGGTTAATCCCGACATAGATTGCGTTCTTTTCTAGGCCCTATTTAAATTCTGAGATTAATGCAAAACCAAAATGACGGTCATTTGCTTTTCATTTCATTTGCCCCAGTCAAACCAACTGACGTGTCGCATGTGGTCAGCGTTGACATCATCCATCATGTTGTCCCTCAGAGTGAAGCTAAAGGTCTTTGTCTTCATTCTTTGAACTAAACAGCCTTTGCATGAGGCCATTGGAATCAGGCCCTGTGCGTTTGTCTGCGGATCGTGTTTGTCTGGCCTCTTTGTTCTGGAGGATTCTGGGTCCCTGTAGGCTGACGACCCCCTTTCTGAAGCCGCATGACTTGAGCATCACTCATGGGTGGGGTGAACCGCATGCTCCCTGGAGGCAGAGTGACCCCTGACCATGGGAGGCATGTGGCATAATGAAGATCTGATTGAATAAGTGCACAAATGAATAAAAGATAGAACTGACATGCAGAGAGAAACTCTCATCCAGTCAGTGTGGCTTTCTCTCTTTGTGTCTGCTGACTGAAGTAGATCTGTCTTACACACAGGCCCCGATAAAAAAACAGAACCGTTATGCTATCCACACTAGACGCGACTGATGGCGCTTTTCAGTCGTTCCACACTGGAAGCAAAAATGTAAATAATATATAAATAATACTTATTTTTCCACCAATAGAGTTGGTGACTGTCAAATGAAAGTGCCTCAATGAATGCTTCCAGTCTAGACAGCTTCATTAAATATAATAGGAGGGATTTAGCTCTGTGTTTTATTAATACACAAAGACAGGAACTAAAGTAAATTGACTTGGCTATATAACTTTGTTCGCCGCACTATATGATTCCCGCTGATTTCATGTAAGAGCATTCGCTGCTTTCTACCTGTGACTTGTTCTATGTTTGATTCATATAAAAATGACTCTTCCTCGGAGAATGAAACCGTCTCGACATCAAGGCCACTCAAGGAGCTCAAGGACAAAAGGATGTGGTGAAAAATAACGACAGACCAGAGACCCTGAGCCAGACTGAGGAGCTCAATTGTAGGCTAGAGTCAGGCTGAAACAAAAGGATATAGAAAATAAACCTGGCGACATCTGTTTATTCATTCGTCCTCCCAGCAGCTTCAAATCAAAGAACAGGTCATTATTTACATTCCTTGTGCTCAGCATCTATAAAAAAATGGACCCTCTTCAAGGAATTAAATAATTGCGTTCCTCAAGCTAATTTGAATGTTGTTCTCTACATCAAAGCCATATAAAGCTCAGTAAGTTATCCACAGAGAAAGGAAAGAGGTAAACAATAGCACAAATAAACCTGAGATTTTACAGTAGCTGCATTCCAATTCCCATCCATATACTGTACATTATCTTTAGAAATTAATCTATCATTTAGTGCAAAAACATTATTTAAATAAATAATCTATTAGTGCTATTATTAGTGCTGCCAAACTATGATTTGCATCTAAAATAAATGTTTTTGTTTACATAATGTGTGTGTATATTTATTACGTGTATATATACTGTGTATATATATATATATATATATATTTATTATGTGTATATATACATGTATACTTATGTATACATGTACATATTTAAGAAATATATATATATATATATATATATATATATTCACACATAATGTACACACATAATGTCAACAACTTATTTTGGATTAATTGCAATTAATTGTTTGACAGCATATCATATATATATATATATACATTTCTCTGATGGCAAAGCTGTATTTAGTGTCACATGATCTATCAGAAATCATACTGATATACTAATTGGTGCTTAATACTTTCTGAGGTGTATTCTGATTCATGTGTATTCTTCTCAATTTTTTAGTATTAATTGATGGATAGTGTTTAAAATAGATGTATTTTTTTTACTTTTTTCTTTAATGTCACTTTAATGCATCCTAACTAAAATGAATAATTTCTTTAAATGTTCTTGCAGTTGTATGAAAATAGAATGTGTAGTTTATACAAGAGGCAGGACAGACCAATCAAATTCAAGTATTTCAGGTCGAGTGTGATAATACTTCTTGTTTCCCTAATGAACCTGATAAACTAAACTGATCTTAACGTTTTGCATAATAACAGGGTCTTGGCTCACAGCTCTGGTCTGTTTTAAGGGAGGGTCTTGCTTCAGCTGTTCATATCTGTGTTCCAAAAGGTAGAAATGAAAAATTGAAAACTTGATATGCCATTATCAGTAAATTAGTCATATCCTCTCAGATAGCACAAAACCGTACCACACTGCCCAACAGCATGTCTCCTTGGTGACTGTTCCTGCTAATAGCTACACATGTGTTGGAGTGAGCTGGTGATGGTATGTTGATGGGTGGAGCCAGACCCTGTGCTGGGATTTGCTGCATTTGGCCAGTGCCAGCTTGGCCAGCTGCCGGTTGGCACTTCCCCGTTGAGAGCGGCGGTTGATGGTGCAAACCTGGAGTTCTTGTGCTATGTTATTTAGCCAGTGTGAAGGTATTGCTAGGCCATGTCAGATGGGGTTTACTGACTCAAAACAGGAAGAGATAAGACCGGTGAGAACAGCAGAAACGACACTCAGGGGTTAACTAGGGCATACTTTCTACACAACACTTTCTAAAGCTACTAATATGTACACTTTAGGTGCTATTATGTACATTTAAGGAAATAACACACATCCTTTAGGGTTAAATAAGGTATAAAGGTGTATCTTTTGAAAGATCTTCACACTATTGACAGCTTTTGTACCTTTTTTATATTACATACATGCAATATATATATATACACATATACTAACATTTTATACATTAACATAATTTATAATAAATTTGTATTTTCTTCATTTCTGAATCTTGATTTTAATATTTTCTATTGTTTTTGTATTTATGTTAATATGTTATATAGGAATTAATGATTACAGGAATAATAAATGTTCTTATTCACTTAACAATTCATCCCTTTTTCTTTTCTTTTTTTATGAAAAAAACTTATGCATAGGTTTTAAATTATTCTCACAAGGTTTAATTTTTTGTCTCATATAGTCACAATTTGGTCCACAACCTTTGCTTCTATAAAATACAAATTTGATGTGTTATTTTTTTTAGAAGTGTCCACGCATCAGAAAAGACCACTATAATTGGTCTGGATTAACTATGTTAACCTTAAGCCTAACCAGAAAGATCCAGCAACATCCCCAAATAATTGTTTTAAATATAATAAATCAGTCTGGGGCAGCATAGAACTACATGCTGGTCTTGTCGGCAGGTCTCATTTTTTTTTTTTTTTTTTTAAGCGTTTTCTTCAAATTCTGTGACATTTGTGGCAACCTCAATTTTCTGCAAAGAATGAAATTTTTCATCTGGTGAAAGCAGGCACATTTTGCCCACATGCCTTCCAGTTGAACCTGTATTAATTTGTCTTCACTGGCGGAGCTCCCTGTGGCCCCTCAGGGCACCTGATGGATGGATGGATGTACAGGGTTTGCTAGGACTTTATAAAAAGACAGCGAGAAAGAGAGAGAGATGATATGTCTGTACCTAGCTCCTGTCTCCTGCAGCTGCTCCTAACAGGTGTGTAACTGCATCTTGCCAGATGGTCAGCAAAATGTGGTAGTTGGCAAGTTCCTTCACAGAATCAACCCTCCCTCTCACACAGGCACTGAGATGCAGAGACGGAAAGAAAGGGTTAGAGAATGGGAAAGGTTGGTGACAGAAAAAGTTGCTAAGCACTATTGCAAGCAAAACTCTCTTTTTTTTTTTCTTCTCCAAAACCTTTTAGTTGTTTAAAAACTAGGTGCAGAAATGGTGCTTTTTCAGTGTGAAATTCTGCACTAAAGCGTGTCAGGTGTCACAGTGTCAAGAATTGAGAAAGTTGTTGAGCACACTTCTTTTTTCCCCAAAGATGGGAAAGGAGGGGACTCTAGAACATTAAGCAAACCGAGGCAGTGTGCAGTCATTTACCAAGGGATGTTGTTGGCCACAATACAAAGTGGAGCTTTAATAATGATGGCAATAAAATGCTTTTAAGTTATTAGTCTGTGGTAAAAATAAAATGTTTTAAAGAAAATGTTACAAATTGTGTGAACATGTATTAAATTACTATTATCAAACCCCTATTTTATACATGTCTACAGCAGAAAGTGGGTTGTGGAAAGATTATCAGGTGTAGTGATCTCTTTAGTTTGACAAAAGCCACAGTCCCACTGCTGTCTCTTATCGACCCCAAACAATCAAACTCTGACTGAGAGAGAAAGACAAACGGGGGCAGATCAATATAGACTCTATGCACTGGGCATGTGGAAGCTGTGGATGCTGCAGGGATCATTGGGAGTATGTGCTTGGCCTCGGGCATTAGGAGTGCAGGGTACTCATCCTTCCCATAATCCTCCTAATGGACTACTTTCAACATCTGGAACGAGAAGTGAACATCTGCCCTTCCCTCTCAATTTAGAAATCCCTATTACTCCGGTTTTCTGGGTCTCTCACTAAATGAATGCTGTGCTGCTTAATGAAGGATCAACCATGGACCAGGAATAGAATTCCAGGATGTTAATTATCACAGAATAATATAGCCAAAACTAAAATTCCTGTTAGTTTCTTTTGTTTTTTTCTTCACTAAGGCTGCTATTTTTGATCAAAATATTTTTACTAAGTAAAGCATTTGTTTTTTTTTTAAATATATTTTAAATTGTAATTTATACTTGTGACACAGACCTGAGTTTTCACCAGCCAGTACTTCAGTCATCAGTGTCGCATGATCCATCAGAAATTATTCTAATACAATGATTTGGTGCAGAATAAATATTTCTATTTATCAATTTTTTTAACAGTAAACATATATATATATATATATATATATATATATATATATATACACACACACACACACACAGTGAGGTCAATAAGTATTTGGTCACTCTGTGATTTTGCAAGTTCTCTTAGAAATCATGGAGGGGTCTACAATTTTTAGCATAGGTGCATTTCCACTGTGAGAGACAGAATCTAAAAAGAAAATCACATTATATGATTTTTTTAACCATTTATTTGGGAATTACTGTGTTAAATGAGTATTTGATCACTTGCTTATCAGCCAGATTTCTGACCCTCAAAGACCTGTTATTTTGCTTTTAAAATAGTCCAGCTACACTCTGCTCATGATTCTAAATTAGTAGCAGCTGTTTGAGTCGTTAGCTGTCATAAAGACACCTGTGCACTCCACAATCAGTCAAAGTCTAAGTAGCAACATGGGCAAAACCAAAGAGCTGTCAAAAGACACAAGAGACAAAATTGTAGACCTTCACAAAGCTGGAAAGGGGTACGGGGCAATTGCCAAACAGCTTAGTGAAAAAAGAACAACTGTTGGAGCAATTGTCAGAAATTTGAAGAGGCTAATGATGACTGTCAATGTCCCTCGGACTGGGGCCCACAGAAGATCTCTCCTCATGGGGTATCAATGATGCTAAGAATGGTGAAGAATCAGGCCTAGCCAGTCTGCAGACCTAAATCCAATTAAAAATCTTTGGAGGGAGCCCTGAAACCTGACAGATCTAGAGAAGATCTGTATGGAGGAGTGGGCCAATATCCCTCCTGCAGTGTCTGCAAACCTGGTGAAGAACCACAGGAACCGTTTGACCTCTGTAATTGTTAACAAAGGCTTCTGTAAATGTTTTGACTCAAGGTCAGAGACAATGGACATTTGTTATTAAAAACTAGTAAAGGAAACCGCAGTTGCCATAAGCATAAGTTACCATTTGTACTGATTTATCAGGTTAAATGCACACAAAAATGCTAAATGTCATATTGATCATAAATGGTCTTCTGTTGTCAGGTGCTGACTGAGGAGGGTTTTGGAGCCATCACCACAGAAATAACAATGACTAAGGAATTTTACTATGCAGAAGATTATCACCAGCAGTACCTCAGCAAGAACCCTGAAGGATACTGTGGGCTGGGCGGCACCGGGGTCTCCTGCCCAATAGGACTGAAGAGTAAAAATTAACATGCTTCTCCTGTTCTGTGATTAAACAAATTAATATTAACTTGCCTTAACTAAACTAATAGCCACTGCAATACACAGACATACATGATATTGTTGGATATAAATACAAACTATATATTTGAACCGTGTTAGTTGCATTTAATAAAAACCAATTGAGATTTTCGGTTTAATGCAATGACATGCATATATTTTAAGTGTGGATTAAGTCTCCATATATTTTTTGGGGTCCGCTGGGTACTTGAGGTTTCAATGAAGGGTAGACAAATGGATGTCTATGGCAGGCAGGATTGTGGGTTCATGTTTGTGCGCTTGTTTTAGATCCATCTGTCTATTCGATTCGCATACATATCTATTCATCCCTCCATCTGTCCGCTACCTATGTGTTTCCTTCCATCCCAGCCATGCAAACAAGCGCTCTCGTCGTTTCTAAAAGAGTCAGCGCATATTTCATCTCCTCAATTAAAGATTTGACTGCAGTCCCACACAAACAAACACAGCCTCTAGCATCCACACAGAAGAATTTGTGTATGTTGTACAAGGAACGCTGCAAAAAAAACAAACCTTTGTTGATGGCACAAACAAACGTGCATGAGAAATTAGTAAAAACTCTCAATTTAGTTACAGGAATAGTTCATCCAAAAATAAAAATATACTGTTATTTTTTAATTTAATGTAATTTACTCACCCTCAGGACATCCAAGATGTAATGAATTTCTTGTAAGAAATCATCAAAGATGATTTATAGCATGGTGATCCTTTGGTGATTCACAAAATGCAGTTCAATTATTACAGTTCTTACAACCTGTTTTTGTCACCTTATATTTCCAAGTGAAATGGAGATAATTACAAAACTCAAATATTACGATTCGTAGGCACAGAATCAGTTATACATTCAATGAAAATATAAAAACGTAATACAGCTTACATGTAAAAATGAGAGCAGCCAAAACTCGTTATTCAAAATAGAGCGATATTCTTCTAAATTGTGAATCAAAGACACAAATGCTGTGTTCACAGCAAAAATAGATATTTGGGAAAGCAATTGGTGTTTATGGAGGGTCTCTGGTGGGGCTGTGGGCATGTGTGGTTTTGGCTAATCCTCTGAGCAGGTGGTTACCGCTCCATGCACCTATTCCTGTGCCACACTCGGAGAGGGCCTCTCTGGGCAAGGCTGGCACTGGTGCTCAGGAACCTGGTCTGGCACAGCTTCTAACAGGCTGCTTTCTGCAATGCTGTGAAACAAGGACACTCGGTGACGCACGCACTTTGGCCCCGGAACCTGGGCCTGGAACACACACACACTCTGTTTTCTTAGACTAGACTCAGTTAGTGGCTCAGGTCACCAAAGTATTTTTTCCCCCCTCACATTAAAAGTTAAAGAAAGTCACATGACCAAAACATATAAAAATTCTATAACCTTTGTTTGAGTATTTGCTACTAATATTCACATGCACCTGCTTATGTGATTCATCAGAAGTTGTGGTGGCTTTTATATTTTGACTTTAAAAAGGCAAGCATTATTGCTTGCATAACGCAATGCAAGCCAAGGACATACAAATGACATCATATTTTAATGAGACTGATTGCTATTTTATTGCAGTCTGTCTCAAAGCTGCAGAAATAAACGTGGAATTTAGCTGAAAATTGGTGTTAAAATGATCATTTCACAGTACGTTTCCTCTTAGGTTTGAGTAGTTAGCAGTTACAGATGGTAAGACTGCCATCTTCTGGTGGAGAGTAAACTGCATTTGTAGGGAGCCATTATAAAATGGGTCAATTTGCATTATGCTTTCTCTTAAAGCTTAACTTTTAGCTCTTCTAAAATAACTTTTGTCTCACCACTGAAATAAACAACACTGGATATCCGTAAAAATAAATTGTGTGCATAAAACGAGTGCGCTTTTGATGCTGATCACTGGTAGTGGCCACCTAATTTAAATAGATTATAATGTCATTATCATTTTTATGTTATCATGTCTGTTGATCCGACCTACAAGAAATACAAAAAAAGTTATAATTAATTAATGTACTTTAAAAAGCAACAATAAATTGCTAATGTATCATAAGTCACTCGAGTTTTGCTTCAAGAACCTTGGGCTGTTTCTCAAACGGAAGGCAGCATCCTCCGGAGGACGCATAGTTTATTTCCGTTAACAATACCACAATTTACACTTAAGTAAGAATAATGGTAAAATGTATATCTGTTAATACTCTAAAATAAATGATTATTTATGACGCATGGCGCCTATAACGCGACCTCCGGAATGATGCAGTCTTTAATTTGACACACACATCAATTTTATCATTAAGTGGTCATGTATCGGTTTATGGCATATTTCAAAGTCTTAAATACGTGTCATTTTGACATGTACTGTACATCTGTTTTCTTGCGTACTTTCGATAATCTGTGCTGTCGTCTGTAAGTGAATCGTTTACTCGAGGAAAGGTTTACGTGATTCACAAGAAAGAGTCGACTCGAACGAACAATTCGCTATTCATGATGAGGCCCACATGTGAGCAGATTTCAGATCTGTGCATTGTCTTGAATCTTTACATTGTTAGCCATGGAGAAACGATATTGTCCAGAAAGGTAATTTATCATTGTTTATATATTAGGCAGATTACCATTGTACAAGTCGCAAACTTGGCTCGAGAAGTTCCCCTGACATTTAGTAACGCTCCTCAAACCACAAGTATTCCAGCCTGAAAAGTCTGAACTGAAAGCATTTTAATAGAAATACAAGACTGCATGCAATACATACATGTAACGTTAGTGAGAGACTGGCCTTACCTCAGCACAGCCAGGAAACCACACTACGACGACGCAAAGACAGTATTCATGGCAGGTAATGGTGACAATTTTGTTATTTGCTTCCTCATTAAAATATCTACAAAATATCTACAACGGGTTACTCAAGTCTAACCTAGTTAGTATGTTACTCCTTAAGAACCCAGTGTTTACTTTCTACAGAATATACCTCTTGCTTTCGAGCAGTAAATGTTTATGTTTAATATGACACATGATTTTAGCCTTGTATAATTACTTAATTTATCGATAAAAAGACAATGTTTGGCCATGTTGAGACTATGGGCATTGGCAATAAATATATCTTTTCTATTAGCCAGTGACTTATATCATCATCATAAAATATTCATAAATCATTTCACATTCATTTTGATCTGTCTGTACTGTATCTTCACGAGTCATCAGACCACACCAGAGGTTTAAAACCAAACTTTTTTTTTAATACTAACAAAGAATCATCTCAACTACTTGTACATGGCTACCATGAATATTTGTACAAAAATGCAGTAAAAATATTATTGATTAATATATACAGATATGTCTCCTTAGTGTCGGCAGGCAGGACGCACACGTAAATGACAAGAACACTAATGGTCTTGCACGAGTATACACAATACAGATATTGTTTCCCAACATCAGTGACACTAACTCCAGATCAAAGACTTTAAGAACAGAGATAATATCATGTCTTCAGGAGTACATGAAAAATAAAAGGAAATACAGTTACTGAATGATACTGTGTACAGTCATGTGAATAAGAAAGAGCAATACAATACAAAAATCTTAAATTACATGACGGTAAGGAAGGCTGGCAGCGTGTGAGACTGCAATAGATTTTTGTCATAGTGAGAAAAGAATATGGGAAGAGCTGATTGGCCAAGCAGGCGATAATGAATTGGAAGGGAAGGGTAAGTCCAAGGCAGTGGACGATTACTTGGTAATGGTTTTGTTATATTGCTTACACCCCCTTTTGTTTACACGTTTATCCTATTGACATGTACTAATCCTACACCTCTTTTTTTTTTTTTTTCAGAGAAGCGGACCAGAGTGTGCACTGTTAACTAAATCAAATAAGGCTTGAGGCTGCGGTAGCATAAGGAAACATCTGTGTGCCACAATGCAGACTGTGATGTCACGAGAGTAAGTAAGTACCCTGTTTCCAGAACAGTGAAAGAGTCACTGCTTCATGGGTGTGGGGTGTATTAGTTCTACATTCTTTCAGGCTAACGGACACAGACAGACGAGTCGCAAACCAACAGCATTTGAACCAAAGAACAATCAGAGATTTGAGGAAAAACTGTTCTGGCTACCACCCTTAAGAAGTCGTGAACACCAAACAACAGATGTTTAAGCCTGATAACCTTCTAAAAATGACAACATACTTGTACGATAATACTTCAACATGGGGCATCAGTCAAGTATCACAGTAATGAGACATCACAGTGTTGATGGACTGTCTGGGATGAGCGTCGTTTATATATTTTGGAAGAAAAATGTAACTATTATACCATGACTAACTTCTGCTTTCTCGTGGTGCATTTGCCAACTACTTGGGTAGTATAGTGCCTTTGCGACTCAAATCTACGGATATGGTTTGTGTATGCCTTGATGTTATGTACTTTGAATATATATAAATAGATGTTTTTTGTTTAGTTTAATAATCCGTATATGAGTTAGGCACACCAAAAAGATACTGATTGAATAAGAAAGGTTCATCACCCATGTAGTTACCCAATGTGTAATAGCACTTGGAAGATCTGTCTCAGTAGCATCCTACGCATTTCCTTTGACATGGTTAGAAATGAACTTGTGTGCAAATGAAGTCTCACAGACGATGAGAAGAGCTATGGATTTGGGACGTCTAAGTTAATTAAATTCTAGAAACGAGTAACCATGCATAATACAGATTTCATGAAATGACATCTGATTACCCATTGATGTCATTAATCTGTAGTGGGAGATTATACAGAGGGGAAAAAAAGTCAGGTTGAAGGTTTTTGTCTCGAAAAGGGCACAAGCACGACAAAAAAATAAAATAAAATTCACATTGAGGAAGCAACTCATATAGGTTCCACTGAAAGGTGCGTTCAAAATGTCAGCTTATCGTTCGGAAAAGCATCATTTTTTTTTTGTAAGAACACTGTTGGCGGGACACATAGACAATTATACACAGCGGAAAATAATAATGTACAGTTTGCTACCAGAACATGCACTGGCCTGAAGAGAGCACTTCTTGCATTTCCGGTTTTTGCCATACTAGGTTTATTTGACAG
The DNA here is from genome assembly GCA_032359435.1 of Enteromius unitaeniatus. NCBI lineage: Eukaryota > Metazoa > Chordata > Actinopteri > Cypriniformes > Cyprinidae > Enteromius > Enteromius unitaeniatus. Next base: position 2,128,216 of record JAUMHI010000023.1, read on the forward strand.
AAATTTGTTAGGCAAGATATATTTCTAGGGGTGCCACATGCAGCGCTGGTGTTTAGCCACAGTTAGTGGCTATCATGCCCTTACGAAGAACGCAATGTTATTAATGGCTTGCTGGGTACAAATGGTACATAGTTTTGGTGGTGGAAGAGTAAAGCCAAGTGGCCAGCTATCAGCCAGTAGGCACATCTGACACTATCATGTGCCACGGCCCAGGAGCCAATCAGAAATGTAGTTGAGAGCAGGGATGGGTACATGCTGCCTCTAACTGGTGATCGGATGACATTACAACAGAGTCAGATTGGGAAAGAGTTACAGAGTGCGGCCATATTTAACACAGAGTATTGCAACATAAACAAAAAATAGTGTGACAGCACATTGAGTATTGTATACATGTGTGTGCTGAACGAGAAACACAGATCAGAGTCCCTCAGACCCTGCTTGTGTGTTTGATAAGGTTCTGAAGGAGGGTGGCAGAGGTCCTGTGAAGGAGATGGTGGAGGGGATAAATCCTCCTGACTCTGTGTGGAGCTGTAGAGTTCAGTGTGAGACTGGCAGGTCTGGGCGTCGGGTCTGGATGATTTTTGGTTTAGGGTTGTTCTTTGGTTCCTCCTCCTCATCCGTGTCGCTGTCACAGACGTGGACCACCACGCTGGGCGTAGACTCTGTGCCTGCATGTAGCTCAAACTTCTCACCTGTATGTGTAGAAGAGAAGAGTCTATCATCTTGAGAGTTACTGGCTAATATACAGTATCATAATGTTACAGTGTTGCTTTGCATATATAGAAGTTTATTTAATTTCCTCTAATCAGTCCTAATTTTCAAAATTCCACTGAATTAATAAAAAAAGATCTGTTACCAAAACTTTTTTATACATTAAAATAATTTTAGTAAGTTGGAAAGAAAAAAAAGTATTTTTATGTTGACCAAGACTGTATTTACTTAATCAGACATGCAGTAAGAATGAAATGCTGCTGTTGTGGAAACTATTCAACTTTTTGATGAATAGAAAATGCATTTGAAATATAGAAAAAAAAAACATTTTAACATTACTGTAGGTATATATAGCTGTTTAATATTACATTGGTGATCAGTTATAGCTATGAAAAAGTAAATATTTGTAAAAGTAAAGTATTTTTCGGTAAGCCTTTTATTCTAATCGCCTTGTACAGTTGCAATGTATTCAGCATTCTGCTTTGAATAAAATAGGACTATCAAATTTCTCATTTAACTGCTTATTACTGTATTAATTTCTTCTGCAATACTAATAACCAGGCCTAGAGGGCACTCTCTCTACAGAACTCGTTGGGAGAAGAGTGAGGATATTTTAGGCAGGCTATAATTGCTGTTTTGCCAGAGAAAACCTGCAATGATCCATAGCATTACAAGCATTAAACTTATATACAGAATCCATTAAGGAACGGTGCTCTATATTCAGTGCTGAAAATCCTTATACCACTATCAGAATGGAAACCTAGAAATCTACAAACGCCTGTCAGTCAGAGTGGTCTGGAGGGGTTTCCACACATCAGGTAATTAAAACTAGAACTGCACACATTCGCAAGAGATAAGCTCCTTTTCTACATCATCCCTGTTGCACGAGGGCCGGATGAGAGTAAATAATTGAAATGCGCTGGACGAATACACTGTGTGTATGTTTGCAGGATGGATCCGAGCAGAAAGCAGATTCAAAGTTTACCACTGTGCCTTTGGACGGCATGAGTGGGTAGTGCATTGTGGTCCCACAGACCCTCTATTCTTTTTTTTTTCCAATGTTTTTATCCTGTGTGCTTACATTTTCTTGCACGCTAGCAAACACGCGCATTCAAACTTTTTATCTTCTCACTGTTTTTGACCTAATTCCTCTATCAGTTACGCATCTTATGTTTTATTCATGCAAAACGCACTCGTTCAAACAATTCCTCTGCTATGTTCCTTCAAATTTACTATCTCTCGCATTCCTCTTCTCCTGCATAGCCTCCTGAGGGCTCAGCCTCTCTCTGAAACCTGGGCATGACGTCAATGCTGCATACTGACGTCAAGGGTCAGACTGCCGAAGAGAGAAAGTGCAAGCTTATTATGAAACCTTAACGTCTTCCTAGACCATAAGAAACCTCACGAGAGGATAAAAACATAAGGTTGGGAGGTGTATGCGGTAATGTTACATAGCCCTCCTTAATAAAGCAGCAATAGCGAGTCTTTATTAAAGCGGCAGTGATCTCATTGGCATGCTGAGCACATCTCTTCAGCTCTCCTTCAATTCATAGGCGCCGCTCATCCAGAGCTCTGCATGTGTGAATGACAGCCGTGCATCACTGAAGACCCACCAAAGGCTAAGATGGATTTGGTCCGGTTAGTGTAGGTTCAGTGGGCCGGCTCAGGGAAACTGTGGGAGGTATTTTTAGAGCATTCTTTCAAAAGAGGGGCAAAACACTTCACTTCCCTTCATCCTTTTAAAGTCCTCCTCTCCAAAAAAACAAATGACAATTTCTGCATTCCTTAGCAACCGACCCAAAAATAAACCCCCTCTTCTGATTAACCCTTTATGGCAATAACGCCATACAAGCTGGAGCGTACGAGGGAACAGATTCAATCTGATAAGCACAGCTGCAGACTGAATAACAGCCAGTGAATGGATAATGACTCAAATTGCCATCAGCCATCTGCCACCATGATCGAAAATATCCTCAAATAAATAGTAAAAAGTGAAGAGCTATGCTGTACAGTACTTTGATCCATTGACATTTAGCATGTTTCAAACCTCTGTAGTGGCACTGTAACCTTACAGACTGTAACCTTATATATATTTTTCTCCTCCCTGTATATATAAGACTTCTGTATATATTACATCTGTATACTTAAACCATGTTTATCC